>JAXGGT010000169.1:99365-120378 GCA_035583425.1 Marsdenia floribunda | reverse complement strand
AACAGAAAAATGTAACGGAAGTGTCATTTTGGTACAAAAAAAAAGTTGGAGTGCAAGTTTGGTACGAAAAAAAGTTTGGGTGCAAAAGCAGGATTTTGAAAAAGTTCAGGTGTCATGGGGACAGTTTACCCTATTAAATTTTTGTATTTTTAAATGCAAATTTCTATTAGAGGTAAGTTTAATTTAAATAGAAAAGAAAAAAAAATAGAGAAAAGGATGAAGAAAGTTAAAAAAAATAACAAAATAATTTTTAGAATGACAAAATTTAACAAAGTAAAACTTAAATCTCCTGAATGAGGAAAAGTAGAGGAAGAATAAATATATATATATATATATATATATATATATAAGAATGATTTTTTTTTTTTTTTGAAATTGAAAAAAAAAATATTATTACATATAATATAAATCATATATATGTGTGTATAATAATTAATAGAAAAATTAATAAATTGTAAAAAAAAAAATCATAAAAATAGATAAAGAAAAAAATGAAAATATAAAGTTAGAAAAGGTAGAAAAGGTAGAATAGAAAAAAAAATTATATTGAAAAAGTTGAAAAAAAAAACAACTAGAAGGAACTTTTGTAATCATATAATATATATATATATATATATTAAAAAAAAAAAAAAAAAAAGAACTTCCATTAAAATGAAGAAAAAAAGAAAAAATACCAGTAAAAGAAAAAAAAAATTAAACAATATATTGGTTAAAGAGTAAAAGATGAAGAAGGAAGGGAGAAAATCAGAAGGTAGAATGGGAAAAATAGTTAGACGAAAATTAAAGCAAATAAGTTAATAAGATAATAATAATGAACTGTTTGTGGACAATAACTTCTCATCTGCAAAATTAAAATAGGAATAATACAAATATGAAATCAATTGCAAATCATATATTTCATTAATTTAGAAGTATGGGTTACAATCTCCTATTTAATCCACTGATTCTCTATGTCAATGGATTCGAGGGCCCTTTGAACTTAATCTCGGAATGGATTTGATATGACTTCGAGGGCCTTTGGAGGCTTAATCCTGAAGATGGATTGGATTTGGAAGAGGAAGGATCCGATATGACAAAGCTTTTCTATCTCCAAGAGTTGTGTCCTTGAAGCTCTCCCTTGGCCTTCTATTTATAGAGGAAGGGAGCCACATCACCTTGCCACATGTCAACCTATGATTCGTCCCGATAAATATAAAAGGTAATTAGTAATAACTAATAACTAATAAGCAATTAGTAATAAGTAAAAGGGTAATTAGTAAATTAAAGTAAAAGTTAATTAGATGAAATTTTTGTTACCAGAAAATTATTATTATTTTACGTTACAAAATTTTATAATCTACAAATTGCCACTTTGGGACTTCGTGCACGAGCAGTCAAGAATTATCACATAGACAAGTGCCAATTTCCATTTATATACCTCAATTTATGTGAATCAAATTATTTAATTAAATTTGACTATTGTAAAATACGAGATAAATATAAATATATAATGAATCGATTTTGAATCAAATTATGTAGATAAATCTGACTCGAAGATAAATACGATTCGTTGATTATATATATTACAAATCAAATTTGAGTCAAATCAGACTCGCAGATAAATGTAACTCGTTTAAACTTTTTAAAAAAGATATTTTACGAATCAATATTTGAGTCAAATTAAGAGTTTGAATTTGACTCAACAAAGACATGAATCATGGATTATAATTATATTACGAATCAAATTTTGAATCAATTTGAAATTTGAATTGATTCGAAGATAAATGTGATTCATTTAAATTTTCAAAAGATATTTTATGAATCAGTATTTGAGTCAACTTCGACTCGCAGATAAATACAATTTGTATTTAAATATATATATATATATATATATATATATATTTAAAAACAGATATTTTACGAATTAATATTTGAGTCAAATTATAAGTTTGAATTTGACTCAAATAAATATAATTCGTATAATTTTTTTTTTTAGAAAAACAATTTACGAATAATAAATTGAATTATTTATCCGTATGTTATTAATAAAACAAAGAAGTCAAAAAGCATTAGAAGACTGTCCCATCTCCAAAAATATCTGGCTTCTATATTGTTGTTGTTATTGTTGTTTTTTATGTTGTACGTACACATTATCTCCCCCCTTTTCTTGGTGTGAGCTGCTGTGATTTCCAAAGTCTCCCATCAAATAACCCTTTTTTTTTTTAAAGCCTCGCGCCCCCTGCTTTCTTTTACTTCTTTTATTTCCATGCATAACTTTCCTTAGCCATAAATCCTGTCAACCTTCCTCATGCTCGTGTCAAATCTGCCATTCTTCAACTTCGGGGAGGAGTTAAAGACTTCTCTGTATCAGGTGGCAGCATAGGCTTTCAATGTCATGGTGGGCTTCTGGTTCTCATTCCTCAATGCAGAGGAAAACAAATTAGGCACAAATTAAGTTAAAGTAGAGGACCTTTTGTCCTCTTCGGAGACGTAGCCAAATCGTCTTTAAACCTGACTTGCTTCTTGAACGGTGTTACTGTTACCTTGAATTTGTCTTCTTCAGTAAGAAGGGTTGTTTTTGCTTCATCATTTTTTTTTTTATAAGAACAGTGCCGATTTTCTCTAACATTTCGTCTGCCGTTGTAGATTTTACATGGACTCTAGATTCCCAAAACACTAGCAACGTAGGAAAATGTGCCAACATTCTTTCCTTCCCTTCCGAGCTTTGTTCCTTGATTCTTCAATTTCCAGGTGAGTGAATCATCTTCTCTTTCCTCTCATTTCTTTTTTTTTTTTTTTAAATATCGAGGCCTCTCTCGTTTCCCTCCTCCCTTGTTGTGTTGTGAATATCTGAATCTGACTTGAAATTGAATATGGCGGGAGATTTTTGAAGGTGTTGACAGCCTGAATCTTCTTTTTTCCTTTTGTGCTTTAGTGCCTTTTGCTAGCAGTGGTAGTGCAAACAATAATCTTGGCCCTTTTTTGTTTGTTTTACTCTTGCTTTTGCGTTTTTTTATGGGAATATATATATATATATATATCTGTATATATCTGTATGTATGTGTGTGTGCAGCCCACTAGGCCTTGTATATTTCTTTTTTGTTTTTTTTTTTTTTAGAGGCCCAGAAGCCCTTTTGTATATTTTCTGACTTTGTTTTTCTTCTTCTTTTTTTTTATGGACTATATGGACTTTATATGATTTGGACTCTTTTTTTTTTTTTTTTTAATGGACTCTATGGACTTTTATTATATATATATATATATATATATATATTTTTAATTTTTTTTATTTTTTTTTTTTTGATATCCTTTTTTTTTTTTTTTTTTTTAGGTTTGTGTTGAGATCATCCATGAGTCAGGGCTCTACGATGTACATCGAGGATGTTGATGGCCCACGCAAGCATATCATCATTACTAACCGCCGGAGTGGATCCTGCATCAAACTATTGAGCTTAGATGTTCATGGGCCCGATTTTGGGGAATTTGCACCTGCGATTCCTAGATTAGTAGACATCTACCACATTACGAAATGGTCCTTTACCGCAGCTCGTGAAGTTCTTACTTTGTCTTCTTCCTCATCTTTACAAACGATAAGTTTGTTGTCGTCCACCATGCATGATGCAGACTTGGGACCAAACGAGTTTCTCCTTCCATTCAACCTAAAAAATGTAGACAGGTCTTCGTGGATCGTTCATCATTCAAATTTTGTTGAGGCAACTTATACCAAGAACTATTGGGAGTGGACCGAATATGTCCTTGCTAGGCACAGACGAACTTTGGTAGATGCACATGTTTATGATGTTGTGTATGCGTCTTTATTCAACTATGATTGTTGCGAGAATGTGATGCGCGCCTTCTGCAACAGATGGTGTCCTTCAACCAACACTTTACATACCCCCATTGGTGAGATTTCAATTTCAATTTAGGACTTGTACTCGCTGGTCTTCGTGCAACTGGCTTCTTCTTCTTTGATGAAGTCATACCTTCAGCTAAGGAGCTCTTCTCAAGAAATACATCAAGGCCAGTTCTAGTAAGCTGTAAGTTCTTGTTCTTTGCATTTTTCAGACTTGCTGATGGTGACCCAACTACCGTAATGTTCGAGCGATGGATACAATTTTAGTTCGAAGGTTCAAACAAGTATGATGCTCCTCCTAGACGATCAGTAAAGAAGAAAAGCTCAGCACACCCCAAAATAACTCATGATCCCAGCCCTCCTGGTAGTAGAACAAATTCTTTTCCGCCTTCAATAGAGTCTAGCAGATCACCTGAGGACTTGCAAATTCCCGAGGCCTTGCGTGCGGATGTACATCTGGCGGCATTCCTTTCTTATTGGATATGCTAATTCTTTCTTCCCGGTAAGACTGTTGATTGTATTTGGCCAAGAGTCTTCAAATTTGCAAGCTTCATCGCACGTGGCAAGCCATGCTTGCTTGCCATTTCAATGTTATGCAGTATCTACAATGGTCTTAGTTAAATCGCTCATTCATCTAGTCTGATAGACTGTCGAGCTTCTTTTCCCATCCACTTTGTTTATGCTTGGATAGTGCACCATTTCGACTAGAATTTTCGACATCCTTCACCGAACTTTCCAGTTGCAATGGTCCAATATGATCGTGAGAGAATGGTAAAGTACTTTTCCCAAAGTGAGGCGACAAAGTTATTTGAAAGGTTGGATTTGAACTTTCACACTTTTCTTCTATTCAACGATGATGAACGGGTCCTTGTTGATGATGGGAAGCTATCTTCTCTAGACTCTACCCTTTTCATTAGTGTTCGTTCTTGCTATTTGACACTTAGACAAGGTGAAAGCTGTTTGATTGCTCTTTACAGTCCACACAGATTCTCCAAGCAATTTGGTTTTTGTCAAGATGTTCTTGGCAGTTTGAAAACAAAGTCTCGCTGTAATTCGGTAAAGGAATTAATGCCCTTATGGGAATCATTTGTTCGTCGTGGATCTAAGTCGACGGTAACTATATCAGCAAGTTCCATCATGCCCCTTTGCACAAAGGAATATGGTAAATGGCATGATTCTGCAACATACAAGGGTAAGGTAACTACTCCTCCTGTTGGTTCGGCTTAAGAAGGATCATCTTCTCAAATGATCGAAGCAGTTGCTTGTCTTCCACCAGTCGCACCTCAATCTCAAGTAGTTGGTCTATCTGCGACAAACATGAATCCAAATAGTCATGAATCCAGCAGAAGTGTCACAATAAGTGATGATCATTGTGATCGCCCTTGGAATCGTCCTCCAAAGAAAAGAAAGTCCTCGCCAATCTTGATTGTTCCTTTGGACTCCTTGCAAGACATTCCTCCTATGGAAGGAGTTCCAGGTTCCACTACGTCTCCTTAGTCATTGATGAATCATGTAAGTTAAAGTACTTCTTCTCAATTTATTTATGTGGCTATTTGTACAACTTATATTATTATTATTATTAGTTGCAGAATCTTGAGAATATACCCTGCGTTGATGACTTGCTTGATAGCAATCTTGCTGACTTTGGTGGTGATGATTTTGTTGATTATATGGCATTATCTTCGCAGTTGGAAGGCAACCCACCTCATCAGGATCCTCTAATATTGGAGACACCTCCCGACCCATGTGAGACCGTTCCCTCCAGATTTTGTGAAAGTGCTTTGGAAAAGGATGCTGAGTTTGAGACAGTTGACAGCATTCGCCAAGTAGTCCTTGGTCAACTTGGGCATATCCCTATTGAGAAAGTGTCAATTTTGGAAAAGAGTGTTACTTTTCTTATGGAAGATATGTAGCATGCTGGATTATCAGATTTTAAAACTTCGTTAGTTGCTCTTTTTGACAGTGCTCGTGAATATAACTCTGTAAAGCTCAAACATGACAACATAATTACAAACGAGGCATATCAAGAACGTTTTTCTGCAGCCCAAGAAAGACTCGAGGAGAGGAAGGCAAAATTGAAAGAGGCGTTAGTCAAAGTTGATAGTACAAAGTCCGAGTTAGCCGTGCTCAAAACCAACATGGATGACTTGTCAAAGCATCAAAAGTATTATGAAGAGGAATACTGCAAGTTGCAATCTTTAGTTCAAATTGACGAGAAGATGTTTGCCTTCGTGCAACATTTTTCTCACCAGTCCATTGATTCGACGAAGGAGTTGGAGCATGTGAAGGAGAAATTTGAAACACAATATCAGACAGTGATGAGTTGGAGACCTCATTGATTGGCTTCTATTTTTCTTCTTCCTCTTTATTTTTTTATCTCAGTGCTGCAAACATTCCTTTTAATTTATTTAATAAGACCATTATTTATATGGATCATTAATAAAAGAACTTCACTCTTTTTTTTTTCTTTTTTTTTTATTTTATTTTCTTTCTTTTTTATGATTGATTTTTTTTTTTTTTTTTGAGACTGAACTTAGAATCTCGTTCTAAGCTGCCTACGTATCCCATTGGGGAATCAAGTCAGACGTAGTTCAGATGTGCAGTTTAAACTCATACATCAAAGGAGTAACATGCAATTTTAACTTGTGCGTTAAGGAGCATCATGTTTCATGCATAGTAATGCTTCAAGTATTTCCCATTGATGAGTCCAACTTCAACATCATCCTTATCAACAAGTTTGTACAATCCACTTGAATATACTTCAGTCACAACATAAGGACTATCCCATTTTGCTTCAAGCTTCTTAACTTTTTGAGGAAAAATAATTTACCTTCGAACTGCAAGTACCATATCCCCAACTTGGAAAGAACAAGGACAAACTTTCTTGTTAAAAGATAAGCTTGATAACACTCCAACCTCTGTTGAGCTTCCAATCCCTTCTCATCCAAAGCTTCCAATTCTTCAAGGTGTAGGTGGCCATTATCCTCATGTGTGAGTCCTTCATGAACTGTTATCCTTAAAGGTAATTAGTAATAAGTAAAAAAGTAATTAATAAATAAAAGTAAAAGTAAATTAGGTAGAATTTTTGTTACCACAAAATTATTATTATTTTACATTACAAAATTTTATTATCTACACTGTTATTTAAAAAAAAAACATATTTTTAGAACAAAATTTTACCGATTTATGAATAATTAGATTTCCTAAAATTGAAAGAGCAATAATTCTGTAGAAAAAAAAAAAAAAATAGATCAATAGTATTAGAATAACAAATAACAAAGTACATAACTATTCTATATAAAACTTAAAAAGAATAAGTTTTATAAATGAAAAAATAAGTAGAGAAAAAAGTAGGTATTGAAAAACATGAATAAGATGAACAATGTATAGATAATTTATACATTCTGAAAATTAATAATGAATTAAATAAAACAGAAAAGATAAAATAACTTTAAAATAGGTTAAAATACTGAAGATAAAGAAATAAATCTAAAAAATAAAAGAATATAAAAGCAAATCAAAATATATAGATAAAAACTAAAAAGTTAAAAAATTTACACTTAACAACCATTGGAAGAATTTTTTTTTAAAAGATAAAAGTTGTAATCTTATATAATATATATATATATATATATATATATTTGTCTGGATAAGTTCACTTCCTTTCTTCTTTTAAAAATTCAGTTCACAGATTAAAAATAATTTAAGAATTAAAATGATATTATTGCACTTTAAATTAGTTAGCTAGTGAAGATCATGCCTTGATTCCTCACACAGGTCTTTTTGATTTTATCAGTCTAACATATTCAATTCAATCAGTCTATATCACTATAAATTACATAAGATCATCAAAAAATAAAAATAAAAAATTGCCATCATAGTTTACAATTGTACCATAACCAGTCAGTACCTCGTCAGACTGTCCCATTCACTATATATTTAAGATCCATGTTTGAATTGTAGCACTATGGATCATCGTCATACGGTATGGTTGAAGAAAATGAAGAACCAAATCTCAGAATACATTTTCCATTCATTTGGAATTCATCATGATCAGCATATTGTTCACATGCAGTATTTCCTGTCAGGTCCAGCAGCTCTAGTTTTCCTAAATAATGGGCAGAAAGTAATTTCAATGACAAAGATGTACTCCTGAAGCATTTGCAAGATAGGGTATATCTGGAAACTAATTCATAAAAGAAAATCAAAGCCATTTGTCATTCACAAAAAATTCCTAAACTTGATCCAGAAAACATGTTTTCTATCTCTTGGTTATACATAAAGATCCTATAGAAACTTCTTTTAACAAGACAGCCCAGCAGAGACAGGCAAACAATATATATATATATCAACCCACCATTGTTCTCCTCTTAAATGCATCAATAGATATATCCCAAGTAGGACAGGCACCAATTTTACATTAATCTCCAAAGGGAATTTACAGTCATTTTGTTTTTGCAGTTATAATATGTATTCCCTTCATCCTACATCGCCCTTTTTACATTAAACCTCCAATGGAAATCTCAACTTAATCCTGTGCTGAGTCTAATATGATAAAAATAAAAGATAAATAAACAAATAATTATGAGGTACAGGAAGTAGTAATTAAAAATTCATTAATTTCATGCACAAAGAATAGTCAGCTGAAAAATAAATTGAACCAAGTAAAATTTAAAGCCACACCTGATCCAATAAAAGGAGATTCTTTGTCTCTCTTGTATGGAAGATTCTATTCTTCCTTTTCTTTACTAACCCATGCCAAAGTTATTCTTTTGTAATAACTGTTGTAACCTCAAGTATTTCCCCTTGCATGGTTTCCCTTTTTCAGCAAATTTGATTAAAAGTCTACCATGTCTCCAGTTCTCTATCAAGACTTCCACAATTTTTAATGTCACCCTAATTGAAAACATTTTTAAAGCTTCGTAATGGATATTTTAGATAATTATAGGCTTACTGAAAAAAGAGCATATACAAGTTTATAAAGGATGATGAGCTGACATAATACAGTGTCTTTGGTTTTATTAATGGATGTGGTGCTGCAATAGGTTAACAGTCCCAACCACAAATTGTAGTAATACCCCATAAAACACTTAGTCCACATCCAATACATATCATAGTGTACCAAGAGAAGAACAATTCAGTATATGTGACTATTCTGATGTGTACAAAGAAAGTTTTGTGGGTCCAAAATGTTCCAACATTTGGGAAATGCAAGTGTTTAAAATCTCCCCCAACCCATCCCCATTACCATCAACTGTCCACAATAACTAGGCTGCAGCAATTGCCACGTGAATCCTATTTTAATGCTTATACATGCCTGTTATGTCATCAAGACTGATAATTGGAGCACTTACATCAACATGATGGCAAGGGACGGAAACAAACTGAGCTAAGAATTAGCATCAAGAGATAATATCCACAAAGATAAATTTTATGGTTTAAGCCATGTATTATCCAATTGGCATGCATATAAAGCAGAACTCCAATGTGCAAGCGCATCATGTGTTCAAGCTTCATTTGGATGTACAGAACATTAAAATCATATACCTCTTGTAATCTTCAAGCTTGAGCAAATGACTGACAAAGATTCCACAGGCATGAAGTTATATCCTGCATTGATTTCAATAAGCTTTGGAGCAAATGAAATGAGCTTTGACAAAAAGCTTCCAGTTTCATGCCCACCACGATTGTTGCTGTAAAAGGAATGTCAACATGTTACTGTTTTGAACAAAGAATCACAAATCCTGGAGAACACCATTTGTCACTCAAACCTTATATTAATGTATGTAAGCATCAGCTCCCCCTTTATTTCTCCTTGTGCACCCTGGAAGCCAGAAGAACCAAGCCCAATATCCTGAATGTTAAGGGTTTGGATGCCTTTGCAGAGATATACCCCCAGATCTGCTCCAATTTTGCTGAAGTAGGAGTAAAAGAAATGATAAATACACATAAAGCAACAGAAAGATGGAAGTTCAATGCCCATCCTAAATTTCTCTGCACAGTAATAGTTTATGAACAACAAATAGATTTGAGAAATATTATTACATAAATGCAAGAAAAGACATCAGAGAACATATGTGGTAGTAGCCATTCTCATTGAAGATTTTATGGATAGATACATGCAATTTAAAGAAGGACAATAACGCTGCTCTAAGTCTTATTTGTATTAGTAAAGAAGTATATTAAACAAAAAAAGTTTTATAAGAAGATCAAATAGGAAAAGAACGAAAAAAAGAACCTCCTGTGAAAGGAAATAGACAGTAAATATCAAATGGTTATGAATGTTGTTAAAAACTTCTGAATTCAAGAAGAGTGTCTTATATTTACACCAGATACAGTTGAAGTAACCAAATAACTAGCTAACATAATTTAATATGAAACATAAATGTTGCATTTCTAGGAAAAAACAAATGCTATTTTGTTCAATGATATGAGGACCATCGCTGATTTTCTCGCATTGAACGAAAAAAGTAAATCAAACTACAAAATCAAAATACCAATAAAAAGTACAATACACAAGCAGAAACCAAAGTAAGAAAACAATATAAGAAACAGAGGATGCAGTACCTGATAGAACATGCAAGTCTATATGGAAATGAAATGAAAGGTTCAACATTCAACCCTACTCTTCAGGAAGTTTTTGCATGATAGATTGTTCAGAGCTTTACAAAAAAATACAAATTGATATTCATACAAACCTTCTAAGATCATTTTCGCCAACTGAGAGAGCTCTGAGCTGTTTCTTCCAAGTTGAAAGGGTCCTTAAAAGTTGACTTACTCCATCACAAGTAAGCTCACAATTTTCCAACCTCAGATCAACTAGTGGAAAATGTGTCTCAGACATCTCAGAAAAGTAAGGAATCAAAGTCCTAAAAGTGATAAAATCATATCATCGGTAAAAAAATCATTTCATCAGCACACAGGTATTAAACTTCAAACAAAGGAGAAAGCATAGAGTCAATTACTTGATTCCATCATCCTCAATAGGATTGTTACTCAAATCCAGAATCTCCAACTTCGGCATGTGAACCAAGGCGTATTTAAGATAGGCAGCATCATTTTTCTGAAGGTTATTATTCCTGAAATTTAAAGAAAGAAAAATAAAAACTAAGCAACACGAAAATAGTTTCTCAAAATCGAGGACATCTTATTGAAAGGCATTGCTCCATTTTATTTAAAACTGATTTTTCCATCTTTTCACATATCTTTCAGCACATGCTTTATTCCACATATCCTTTCACGCAGCCAAATTTATTTTTAATCTAAAAGCCACAATCTTCTGGTTATTTGGTCTTTTCTTATAAGATACTGAATGTCATATCACTTTTTCTCTTTCCTCAAACAGGACTGTTATTTAAAAGAAAAGAATCATGATCCTCGGCGGAGGAATATCCTATACATTTCAGATAAGGCTGAATCCAATTTTCATATCAATTACTCCTAGAGACATGCATTCATTCATGGAAATCATTTAAATTTGTGAGAACCATAAATCAGCTTCCCTACAGCACAGAAGTATCCATGATTGCATCACTGCATGATTTCTTCTAAATGAAATGAAAGGAAATATTGTTTCTTGTCCATTTTGAAGAAAACAGTATTGATGGGACAAGGTTTAACCAAAACATACACAGCTAGTATTTCTGTTTTATTTTGTTGCTTAGAGTGGTAGAAAGAGTATTCAAGAAATTTCAGTCTGTATATATACATCCATGTGTGCATGTTTATATATTACTCCCTCTATTTTCCTTTTTTTTTTTTTTTTTTAAAAGATAATCCTACATTTTCTTTTACTAGTCACTTATACAGTTTTTACCTTTTTTTCCTTTATACCCTTGTACTACTTAATGTTTGTCTATTAATACTTATTAATTAAGCTGTATAAAAGAATGAAGAGTTGAAAGATATTTTAGTCTTTAAATGTAAGCTGTACACAATTTTAGTATTTTTAAACAGTATCACAAGAAAAAAGAAAAGGGGGAGGGAGTACAAAGAATGTAAGAAGCTGGTTATCTCAGTTTTCGACTGTATATTTGGTAACAAGAATTCAATTCTCCATAACTTCTCTAATTGACCTATTGCAGAAATGTCAACCAATAATCTGGGAGTTCCATTCGGCATATTGATGTATTGCATACATGACAGATGATGAACAATGAGATACCTTAAGTTCAGAAAGCGCAATGATGCCAAGGACTTGTCTATTCCAAAGGATAACTGTTTGCTCTTAGTAAATTCCCATTTAAGATGAGATAGCCATCCAGTAATCTGCAGCATTGCAAACACAGATCTTACTGTTCAAGAAACGAGTTACAAGTCGAATAACTCAAAGATAACCTAGTCTACTCACATTGTTCTCTGAAAGGTCCAGGAGAGTTATGCTGGATGTTGAATCAAGAAGGGTCTCCAAAACCATTTTTGCAAAGTTTTGGTGGAGATGATCATCACATAACCTTAATGAAGATAAATACCTATAACATATAAAGAAAATGATTATTGAAAAGAAATAAAATAAAATAAAAACCTCATAGTTTTTAGTTAATATCCATTTACAGATCCACTTAAATGAGATGTGCACATATACAAAAGTTTATGCATGTCAAAGAGAAAACAAGCATACTTTCCAATCTTCCTACAAGAAACATACCAGTATGAGGAATTGCCAATACATAAAATGTCATGGTAAGGGATCTTGCAACATTTGAATCAAGATCCATTTAATGAAATGGGTAAGTGATTTATTCATAAGAAATCTCTGATTCTGTGTGCCTTAATTGATCATAAGATTGAACTGAACATTTAGAAATTGGTTTTAACATCTGTCTTTCAACCCATATCAATTTCTTTTTGTTCCAAGAAAGGAAACTACAACCCCTAAATGTTCTGATAGTGGATACTAGCATCTAGGCTATTGATAAATATCTGACGATACATCTTTTTTTTTTTTTTTTTAATTTTAAATAATTAGAATTACACCCAGTGTAGACTCCAATGGTTGTAAGATTCGAGAACATGGCTTTTCCATTTGCTTTCAATTGGTCATTAATAAACTTACAGGCTACAGCTAAAGCAGCATGTGACATGTCTGTCTAGTTATCTCATAATTAGATAAATTGAGGTCTACTATGCTTTTGACAGTCTTCAAATGTTTTCACTCATATGTCTATGGATCCTAGATTAAGAATCCGAAGAACCAATGTTGCTCCTAATAGAACCCTAACCAGAAAAATGAAGATTGGAAAGAAAAATGAACATTTATGAAATAGCCACTACCATGCCCAAAAACTAGCTAAATTCTTCCAAATACTTCACAAGGAAATAATTTCCTATGTTAAGTTCAAAAAACTTAAAAACCGTATGTTGTCAACATGTACACAAAAACTAAAATACAGCAAACTATTAATGATTTGCAATTATATAATCTCCTTTGAGATATCAAATCCTTAATCACACAATATTACAATCACATCAAACAGAATTCTTGAGTCTTCTACCTTGTAAGCCCCCACTGCCAACCATGCTACTGGTCAAACAGAGACTGCTACTGAAAGCTATGGAGCATACATATACTCAGAAATTAAATTGTGAACAGACAGAAAGCTATCTGATTTTGGAGAACTTGAACCAGAAACTTCATATTTTCGTGATGTTGTTTCCCAAAAAGAAGAAAAAAAAAAAATGCTGGAAGCTACTATTTATGGTTAGAAGTTAATGGTTTCCAACTCAAAAAACAATTGATACAGTCCATGCACAACAAAAACCCAAGGTGATAATAATATATTCTATCAGCAAAGAACATATGATATGTGACAGGACTGAATATTCATAGAGACCTAAGACATTCTGAAGTAGCACAGGAAGCAACTTAATGCAAATAGAATTCCAAATACTTAAAGAGTACAAGTAAATCTTAAAAGAAGACCTAATAGGTAAGTAAAGGAATCCATCACATGTAATAAAACGGAGTATTTTAACAGGAAAACTTAATTACACTTGCTGCAAAAGTCCCAATCAAAATAGAAAATTGTGCCAAGAAAGGTCCATACCTCCCTGATGCTAAAAAGGATGCAAGTCCAACAGGTAACGGAAATGAATCCCTCTCAAGAAAGCTTGACATCTTGATTGAGAAATGATGTATTCCATGAGTACTAAGACCTTCAACTGATAGTGATTCGCAAATGCTGTTGACAAATGATGTTGAAAGCTTACAATGAATAAATTCAATTGACTTTAGTGTTCCCACATTCTGCTTCAAAAGTTTGCCCAATCCATCAACCTGTGAGATAAAGTAGAAAACTGAAAATGATATCAGAGCTGAATAAATCCATTTTTTAAAAAGTTCTGACTCTATATTTCGAAACACCTAAGATATACCATATCATGACTCTTATATTTCAGTATCAAAACCATGTTTTTGAGCATATGGGATTGCGCAAGCTCCTCTTGCCTTGAAATATATACCTGCTTCCTTACTGTAATAAGTAACTGCCTTTAGATTGGCACAAAGATTTAGGGAGGTCTTGAGTTCAACCCTTGTCTCTTCCCCCATTTGTTAATTAATTGTTCATGTGTGGACCTTGTCATGAAAAAATTTATGTTTGACCCACACATGAGGGGGATGGTGTGTTAAGGGTTAAATTTAACTCTCTTTATCAACGTAAACTAAGAAGGTAGCAATTTAAAATTCCGGTTGTGCATTGACCCTCTTCTCAAACCTGATGCCCTGTACCTGGTGCCTTTAGATTGTTGAGTAATAGTGCCTTTAATGGTTATGCAACCTCTTGCAAGAGAAGGAAGCCTTAGTGTTTCCTATTTGAGTAGTGTCATACAGTGATAACATGAATAATAAGGCCACTTTTATAAACTTGTCAGTAACAAAATAGGTTTGGAAGCCATCTGAAAGTTTTCAAGAAATCTTTCCCTATGACGTCATCCAAATAATTTTTGACTTCGAAAAATCAGAAAGGACTCTTTAAGAGAGAAGAAGAAGAAGAAGGAAAAAAAAAAAAAAAACTCAATTAATCAAACAAGATAAAAGGTACACAGGCACATGCACAAAGACTAAAATTATGATATCTTAATGGCATATTTTTCCATGAAAGTTATTAGGAATAAACATATACACATATACCAAGCACAAACAGACATGCACGGAAAGATCAAACCTCACATGCTCTTTGGACTTTATCCAGTGCACCTCCAGTCTCTCCAGGCAGCTGTTCCCCAATAAATGCTGCAAACAGACTAATAGTTAGGTGAAAAAGAGAAAAGGAGACACAAAACAATGTAATGCATCTTTTAGGCACTAAATCCAGAATGTTGATTGAATCTGAAATATTGAGAAGAGAATCAAAGTTAAAGCCCAGCAGGTTTGCATTAACAGTGGAAACTAATTAAGGCGACAACAAATCCAGAGAGCTATAAATTAAGGACAGGACAAAATAATAGACATTTTCACAAAATTGCAAATTCACATCCGCAGAATCACACATAGGGAGGCTTGTAGCTGAATAAGTTCATACTGAGAGTAAGATCAACTCAAATATGAAATTCTGCAATTTTATGAGACACACTATAACTACTTATTGGTGTCATAATCAACATAGATTTGAAGATAAAGACAGAATCTGGCTTAAAAGGGATGTCCCCGAAGAAAAAGGGGCTGAGGCTTTAGAGGATTGGAAGGCAACAAAGCACCAAGGCTACGCAGTCTTTCCTTACAGCAATACTGGCTGTTGAATATAACCTTTTTTACGGCTTTCAGCCTTTTATTCTAGTGCAAGAAAAGCTAGACACGTGACTTTTATAACTTTGATATCTGAAAGGCTGGGAATAAGGAATTGTTAGACTTTAGGCCACTAAGAATGGTGGGACATGTGTGTAAACTCCCATGCAAGGTACCGGCAATGAGATTCAACCTTTGGGAAGCTAATATAATAAAGTCAATATACTGAAAGTTGTCCATATGGAGAATGGATGGCATGTCACAAGATTGTCATTAGCCTTTTCTTCTTTCTGACAAGAAAAGCTTATTCTACTTGTAGAAAAACAATTGTTTGGGACTGCGGTCTCTATCTTTGCAACAGACTAAAACCAATCTATTCCACTTTCAGTCTCCTTGTTATTACTTTTCCTTAAAAATAAGAAATTAAAAAGAAGGCATTGGCTTTGGGGAAAATTTTGGTTTCTTGGACGGATACATGCTTCTACTATCAAGTTTTTTCATTTTCAAATCCGAAGATTTCTTTCCCAACACTTGAAGCCCTAAGAAAAGGGGATCCACTCTCTTGACTCTTCTTTATTCTCATAATGATGGGATTAAGTCAGTATCCATAAAAAGCTCTAGGGTGATTCAAGAGTTTCTAATGTAAGCTCAGAATGCCACTACGTTGAGGTATCTCATTTACTATTTGCAGGTGGACCATACTTTTTATAGATTAAATGTTGATCACTCCATCATCTGAGAATTTTTTCATTTGTTTGAGGCTATTTATACATGAGAAAGACCAAATTATTTCCAGCCCACAAGTTGAATGATTTACTGAGTCTTGCTGAGAATCTTGTTTATCTTCTTGGTTCCTTGCCATCCACTTTCAGAGTCCCACTAGGTTAAGAAAGCAGCATGGTAGCTGTTTTGAGAAATTTGAAAAAAGATTGCAACTTGAAAAAGACATAACTATTCCAAGGGAGGTAGAACACTTTAATCAATATTGTCCGCAACAGAATTTAACCTATGGTTCTACTGCTTTTCCTAGCCCAGCTTCAGTGGAAATTAGAGGAGATTGTATGGTGGGAAGCATGCAAGAAGAGTTTAAACAGCATTTAGTAGGATACCATAAGGAAATCAAACTAGTTCATTAGTTGATTCAACATATAATTCCAACTCAAAATATTAAATAAGTTTTATCCTAAATACCTTTTTTGGCCTTTTCATTCTCAAAATAAACATTTTAAATCTTAAAAGCCTGTCAAATTACAGTTATGTGTTTGACCTTTGATCCATTTTAGCTTTCATCATCTATTTCGAACCAGATTTTCCTTCCATTTTTACCCTTAGCCATGCCCTGTGAAGCCCCCAAATCAGTCTTTTTCTTTTATCCATCAAAGATGATGTTTTGTCTGAGTTCTCTCAAGCATTCTCTTTACTCAAGTAAAGAACACAAGACAGACCAAAATTTAAAGGTAAAATCTTGACCAACTACTATGCTATTTGACCAGGAAATAGAACCACGAATTCAAAAACTTACACAAAGTTCTGGAACACAAAGGGCACCTGGAAGTCTCATATACCTGGGGGAAAAGAGGAAAAAGAAGAAGATGATATGTAATCTAATCACGAATAGATATAGGACTTTCACATTCGAAGGATATAAGACAACAGCATCAGTAAGCATATAATTCAAATTTTAAAGTGAGTGTGTGTATCATTATGTTGCCGCTTATCATGATGTATTATTTTGTTTTAATAATGAAGAGGAGCTGGCAATTCAAATTCAAATTTGAAGCAATACATTACCTGGAATATGATCCATATTGTTGACAATGATCTGAAAACTTAGAGTAACCAAATGATTTTCTCATCTGTCCCTTACAACTGATGGAGCTTACTATAGGAGCTACAAGACCAAGAAGTACTGCATCACAAAGGTTGTTATTGGCCTATTTACCAGGAAATATATAAGATTTGCCATTTTCTCAGTTCCAGAAAAAAATTCTTCACGGCCTTAATGAGACTTTTGAGAAAACATTTCACCAAATATCTTCCTTTTCTCTGGCACTAGTTATTTCAAGTTTCTGCAGACCTTTCGTACATTTGACAAGCAGTAGGACAGTTTACTTCAGAAACATTTTCTAGCTTGTGTGCTCCTACAAGGCATGATGCTTAAAGTTAAAGGTCAAGTGACAAACCAGTTGGTTACACTTGGTAGAAGCCTAAAGAAGTTACAGGAAATACACAAGGAGGTATAGGATCATTGCTGGGTTAGGTATCTAAAAGACATTTTCTAGCTTGCGTGCTCCTACAAGATAAGCATGATGCTTAAAGTTAAAGGTCAAGTGACAAAACCAGTTGGTTACACTTGGTAGAAGCCTAAAGAAGTTACAGGAAATACACAAGGAGGTACAGAATCATTGCTGGGTGAGGTATCCAGAAGAGGCAGGATGGAACTACACAATGGATATAGATAATGAGCAGTTCACTGATCAGAGCACACAGATACATGGGGTTGAGAAATTCATTTAAGGATATATAATAATAAATAATATAAGCTTTGTTAATGAGCTACAAGATAAATATTGGGGTTTTTTCCTTTTATCTTTCCCCCCCTGAAAAAGTTCATCATGCTATCACAGCCACCACATGATTTTTGTGGTGAGCAAGTACTGCAATCAGGTTATTTTTGTTCAGGGCTCAAGTTTTGGAAGTTCCAATGCATAAATTCTGCTCTATGTCATAAAATTGCTACAATATCTGTACCAAGTTCACTTGCATATCCCGGTAACATTATTTCTACTGCTATTTATATATTCCCATAAATAGAAAAAATGGAAGAAGATAATTGAAAAAATTTTGAAAAAATTAAAAATAAAAATAAAAATAAAACAAAGGGTGCATTACCTGGAATCTCTAATTCCCCAATACTGCCATCAAAATTTGGAAGCAATGCTATCTCTGCAGCAGCATCAAGGCAACTGCTTTTTGTATAAATATTACAAAAATACCCCATAAGGAGAAAGAGATGTTGCTTTCAATGAGATGATTCGATTAGATATGCATACTTCTGTAAATGTCTTTCCCAGTACAGCTGCTGCCAATCATCTGGCAATTCATCCTTTTCTCCATTTTGTTCTGCCAACCAGTCAATCAAACAACTTCTGGGGCCAAGACTAGGCCAACGTGCCTCATATAGATTCTTCCATGCTTCCTCAAAGTTCATCCATCTGACCATATAGTCGTTATGAAATACATTAACACTAGACATGCTATTGTACACTTCTCTGTGTATGCATAAATATATAGTATTTATGAATTTGAATTTTTTTTTTTTATTCTAACCTTTTACGCTTTCTTTGAAATCCTGAAGAACAATCTGAAGAACCAGAATCCTCCTGCAGACCAAGTGGCCTGGAAAAGAATATTCACGATGCCACCAAAGTAATAAGTAATTTGGCTCAAATAATGCAATAAACCAAAATGAGTGTGTCCTACTTGTTAAACGATAAGTTTCAATTATTCTTGCCAAAAGAAGTTTGATTAACTTTGAAGGCAGAAAACATCTGTAGATGCTTAAATTTTTTGAATTAAATTGCCTGCTATGATTCTAGTTCTGGACAGATAAATACCAGTTCTAAGGAAGATATATCCTAAAAAATCGAGGCCAAATCAATTAGAAGCTGTAAAAAGTTCCCAGGTTTTGTTCTAGCATTGAAACCTATGTCATCTCTACCCAATGTTTAAATTGGTTTTAAACCATCTTTTTGAACTACATCCAGAAGATAATTTAGAGTTTACACATTTCAGACTATTCTAGTGTTATCAGGTTTATGGCATTCTCTTGGTACGACACAGTGAAGTCTTAGAGCCAGTAATATCCCCAAGATTGAAATTATTTTTCTTTTACACCTTATATATATATACATATATATTTAATTTGTATAAACATTTTTCAAATTCCTTACACTAGGGTAAACTTAATCCATTTGAGTCAATAGCTAAACTGAAAAAATAAAAAATAAAAGGACCAGATTTTAGAGTTCAAACGGCTTCTGCCTAAAATTTTAAGGGCTCCTGCTGGTTAAGATATGTATCAGTATCTCTTTTTAAGTAAGAATGTAAGATAGAGCAAACCCATTAAGTGAAATAGGATTGCAAGTAGAATTCAGGTAAAATTCCTCTATCTCTCTCCATTTCATAGAAACAGAAATATCTCAGATAGCTGGCATAGATTCACATATCGGTACCTCAACTTCTTCCACATTCATGAAAAGTTAAAAGTCAGACAAACAAGAAGTGTTGCAAGCTTATTAAGATAATTGACATTATTACATTCTCATCCTTTTTCCTAAATAACTGTTCATAGACATTATATACATGAAAATACTTTAAGTTACTTGAACAACATTTGTAAAACCCCATTCACCAAAAAAAAAAAAAAAACATTTGTAAAACCCATCTGGATTTTAAACTTAAAAAGCAACAAATTTAACATACTCATTATTCATCGGACATAATAATACATGAAAAACTTACAAAGATGAATATAAGTGAATTGCTCTTCAGAAAAATATGAACAAAATTGAAAATGGTCGAAAACTACTAACATATACCGCTGTAAACATTCCAAAGCTAATGGCGTGAGACGTGGCAACAAACAATCGATTAGTTCGGGGGGAAGTTCATATACGTTCGTCACAATATCATCATCACCATCTCCTGAATCAAATTAAAAAAATAAAAAAGAGAAATAAAGAATTCATAAGTTTTGATAATTCTCTATAAATTTTTCTCAAATTGTTCATTCACGTAAAACAATCCAAAACCAATACCCAGCGAAATTTGTTCTGCAACTTTATCCAAGCATAAACTGATTAACGAAGGAGCTTCAACCATTCCTTTCTCGGATCTTCAGACAGAAGTAGTGTAAATGGCCGAGAAGAATTTCCAGTGTACCCAAGAGGAAAATGTTGGGAAAGTTCCGGTTTTCAGCTGTAAACTCTAAAGCCAAGTGGAAATGGATTCTTCAGAATTGATAGTTCGGCAGGGCCCAAAAGAAAAGCTGAAACCGGCCCTCTTCTATGCCTTGGTTTAATTACATCGATTTTTAACACCAACGACTACCGACAATCTAATAGTCCAATGAAAGGAGTTTGGTTTAGATTAATCGGTGTCAAAAGTGACTACTGAATTCGAGAGGTTAAAATTAAACACAAAAAAAAAAAAAACTTTCTTTAGAAAAGATATCTAATTACAACTTAATTCTAAATTAGATGAAGCCTAAAATGGCTATCAGATTTTTAAAGGTTAAAACAAAAAAGAAAACTTTTCCCTTAAAAAAAGGTAGACTTAGCTTGATTTTTGATTGGTCAGAGCTCAAAAGCATCACCAAATTCTGAGATATCAAAACTCAAAAAAAAAAAAAAAAAAAAAAAAAAAACCTTTTAGACAAAAATGGGGCTGTCGTG
>JAXGGT010000169.1:61108-72719 GCA_035583425.1 Marsdenia floribunda | reverse complement strand
GTAACCCTTTAAAAAAAAAAAAAAAAAACCCCTAACGGTTATTTTGGTCTTTTCACTTCAAAAAAAAAAAAAAAAAAAGAAATCGGTATCTTCTTCTTCTTCTTCTGCATTGAATCGACCACAATTCTTCCAGGAAACAAACCCATAATGTGTGTTTTACAGAAATGACGTGGCTGAGTGAGGTTGTAGTTGTTGTAGTAACAGAACTTGGTCAGGTAACTGGCCGTTGGGTTTTTATTTCTCTGTTCTAGGATTTTTGTTTCCCCGAAAATTAGTCAGGTAAATGGCCGTTGGGTTTTTATTGTTTCCCTCAGTTCGTTTGGGTTTGTTGTTATAAAGAACGATAAAGATCATAACTTGTACGAGATGTCTTTCAGAGAAATATTTATTGTTTCTAGTTATTGCCGACGGCTTTGAGCACTCTTATCTTCCCTTTCTTTTATCTTCAGTTGTTTGTTTATTTTTTGGTTTTCTTTATTTTTTATAGCACCAAAAGGAGTGACACTGACACTTTTTTTTTTTTTTTTGGCTTAGCTGATTGGATCATGTTCTGAAAATATCGACGTTGTTCATAACCCAATTGCTCTGGAATCTTAATTAGAAATATTTCAGTTCAAATTCCTAATGGAAGAATCATTCGATGAAAAACCATTCCCTGCGTGGTCTTGGTCGGTTGAGCAATGTTTAAAAAAGCATTCAGTGAAACTCGCCAAAGGTTTAAACACACATGAGGTGGAGAAGCAACGGGGGAAATATGGTTGAAATGAACTCCAGAAGGAGAAACGGAAGCCCTTATGGAGGCTTGTCCTAGAACAGTTTGATGATACACTTGTCAAGATCTTACTTATTGAAGCCCTTATGGTTTGTTTCCTGGAAGAATTGTGGCTGATTCAATGCAGAAGCAGAAGAAGAATTGTGGCCGATTCAATGCAGAAGAAGAAGAAGATACAGGTTTCTTCCTTTTTTTTTTTTATTTTTTTAATTTTTGAAGTGAAAAGACCAAAATGCCCTTGAAGGGTTTTTTTTTTTAACGGGTGAACAGTGACTTAACAGAAAATTTGGATGGAAGGACCTTAATCACCAATTGCCCATAGTTTGGGGATCTATTTCACAAAAAAAATAGTTCGGGGACCTTAACCACCAAATGCCAATTGTTTGGGGACTAAATGTGCCAATTTGCCTTATATTCATGTTGAATTTTAAAAATCCCCTACCTCCAAACAAAAGAGAAAAGGGTATGATGGTAATTACAACCGGATATGCCTTTTTCTAATGAGTGGGCGTACTTGAAAAAGGTAAGAAAGGCCGTTACTTGTCACCCTTTCCATCCAAGAATTGGTTTATGCACTCTTTCCTTATACCCCCACAAAAATGAATTATAAATTTGAGATAGCTGAGTATTGCTTGGCTGTGTACTCAAGATGACCACAAGTCTGCCGCTGCAAGTGCCGTCTCATTGTTTCTGCAATAACAGAGCCCTTTTCTCCCCTTCTTTGTTCAATAATGGCAAATTCAGCAATAAAAAGTGTAACCCAGTTACCAAGTTCAGTAGTTTGAAAGTTAGAGCTATAAAGGAGAAAACAGAAGAAATCAAGAACCCATCTTCTGCAGAAGATTTCACCAAGAAATATGGCCTTGAAGCTGGCCTTTGGAAGGTTTTCTTTCTTTCTTTCTTTTTTTTTTTTTTTTACTCATTTATATTCTTTTCTTTCCTGGTTTTCATTATATGAAATTATGAAATTGGCGAAATTTTCACATTTAACCTTCCCGGAATTGGATTTATGTTTGTCCCCAATTTTCTCCCAGTGTCTGGAATCTGTTTCTGCTTGAAATTGTCTGTGAATAGTTTAGATAAAAGCTCCAATTTCTGTGATTCTCATATTTCCTAGAACACAGTTAATTGGTTAGAGAAATTTCCTTAAAACTTTATTTTTGTAGTTCTTTCTGAAAAGTCAGTGGTTGGAATCTGGGAAAAGCATATACTGTCTGTCCTGTTCAGTTTATGTGGTTTCATCATCCATTAATACGAAGTCATGGTTCAAGATTTTGATTCAGAATATTATAGAATAACAGTAAGAATGCATGCATTACCTGTTTGTTTACTCATGATGTAAATTGTAATGCAATTTGGAATTGATTCTTGCAGATATTCAGCTCAAAAGAAGAAGAAAATGGAGAGGAGGAGGAGAAGAAATCAAAAGGGGACCAAGCCAAGGAACTGTTAGCAAAATATGGAGGAGCATATTTGGCCACATCCATTACACTATCCTTGATCTCCTTTACGCTTTGTTATGCTCTTATAAGTGCTGGTGTTGATGTTCCAGCATTGTTGCAGAAAATAGGAATTTCCACCAATGAAACTGGGGAAAAGGTAGGCACTTTTGCATTGGCCTATGCTGCACATAAAGCTGCATCTCCCATAAGATTTCCACCTACTGTTGCCCTTACTCCAATTGTTGCTGGTTGGATTGGCAAGAAAGTTGATCAAGAAAAATAACCTGTATTATTTATGCTTGAGACCCTTTTTTTTTTTTTTTTTTTTTTGTATACATTAGTAGCAAACTTAGCTATGTGTGGAAGCAATTCTTTGACTGGATCAGAATTGCTTTCAGCAGTTTCCCAGTCAAAGAAGAGAATGTTTTAGAGTTGTAGTATTGCTCTACTCCATATTATAAGTTTATACAAGTGAATGGTTCTAGTTTAACTCACAAGAATACAATTTTGTGCTATATTTCATGTGTAATAATTTTGAAAATTTTTTCTTCATAAATCCTCCAAATAAAAATACCGAGCTATCAAAAAATAAAAATTCATACTAACGTGGGAATAGAAAATAGGCTAGGGATAGTGTTCTCACAGGTTATGTTAATACAATATGTGGAGGTGGGGTGAATACTCCTTAGGAAGCATAAATGCACCTCCACACAGAATGAAGTGAAATCAATGATTACTCAGTGGTCAAGTAATTAACAAAAATCATCACTCGCAGTTAACTTTACATATTACAGAGGCCAATTCCAATATCAGTGTATATCTATTCATTTATTTGTTATTACAAAATATTTTAAGTACATATTCTGTACAATAAAGCAACCACCCCCCTCTAGTCTTCAGCTTTCCATGTCTCACCTACCTTAAGCAGTTAAAGAGGTAGCTCCAGCAAGGATCAGAATACATTTTTGGGGTCTTGCAGGTGGGCGAGAAATTATCCGATTTGAAAATTGAATCAGAGTCTGGAGCATTTTTCTTGGGTGTTTCACAAGTAGCGCGCACGAGCATCCTTCTCAAGATCTATCCCTAACTCTTGCTTAACTTCCTGAAGCATTTGTTGTGGATGGCATTTCTGCTGTTTGTGGTGGAGAGTGATTAACTGGGGTAGTGACGTTCGGCATGGCACAAGTAGCTTGAATTGTTCCCAACTCATTCCAATCAACCCCAGCTATACTTGAGAGTTAGGGAATATGTTATCTATTTTCAAGAATGTTCACTAGGAGAGCGAATAAAGTGAGTCGGGGGAAGAGTAAAATAACCAGAGTAGTCATTAGAAAGGATACATTCTGAATCCCACATGTTAGTGAGACTAACATCTGCATCCGAGAAAAGCCAGTAATCTGTAGCACTCTGCACAAAGAAAATAAAAGGAAAGGGATAGTGACCACGTATGTGGAAACAGTAAGTAGTTTACCGACTTCAGATTTGCAATAGTAAAGGGAATACAAATAAGCACTTTTCTAAAGAGAAAAGCAATACTTGATTATCATGGACTATACAGCATCAGTTGTGTAATTGTATGAATTTTTCACAATTTTAAGTGGCTGCTAATAGTGATGAGAAAAAATAAATGAAACAAATTTAACTCAATTTAAGGACTTACATCAACATCTGGAACAATTTTCATGATGCCTGTCACAAAATCTTGTGATGTGCTTATATCTGGACAAGTACTGTTATCTTCTTCTGCCTTGTCTTCAATCTCATTTTCTCTACCCTCCTTCAATCCTGAAGTTGAAGCAAGATTCTCATTTGCACCTGATGTTGAAGGGATGTCCGAAGGTGCCTCGTCAGGATTGATCTCCTCAAACTTTTCCTCGAATTGACTAGGAAAAGAAAACTTTTAATCAAAATAGATACTTAAGGCAAAACACTACTTTGTACTGTAAAGAAACAAATTACCTCACAAGGTAAACATCTATAGGTCCCATGGTACTCCTAAGGACTATTCTGTATCTCCTCTGAGGATAGTCAACAGCCTGATGAAGGAAAAAAATAACATTGCCTCACTTTTGTAAATATCTACAAGCTATAATGAAGTTCTAGTCCTTGAATTAAATTCACAAAATCCAAAGAGTAGAACAAAATTACCTCATCAGGATCTGGGACTTCTAAAGTAGTGCCATGAGGAGCCTTAATTGCTATTAATGTTTCATTCTGACAAAGAAACAGTAAGTTATCCAAGAGACTTCATTCAAAGGAATATCTGATAAGCAACAAAAAGTCACCTGAAAGCAAGGCAAGCTCTTAATATCTTCTTCAGTTACGAAAAGCCATCTGATCAGAATAACAAGATTAAATAAGCATTCAGTAAGCAGTAAAGTTTCAGTATACACACCATAAACGAGAAGAAAAAAAAATTGACCGGTAAAAAGACAGAAGGAAGACATTACTTTGAATTATTTTCATCTTCACTCAAGTCCCTCAATCTTTCCTGCATTTCTCTGAAAGAAACCAACACAGAAGCATTAGCATGACCAGGTTGTGAAAAGGAAACTCATCATCGGTATAGTAGGAGCTCCGTGAGAAACCTTATTTGTTCATCTAATCTCCGTTCTTCCATGGATAAATTTTCTATATCTGCCTGCAATAAGAAAACTAAAAAAGTATGAAACAAATATTGTAACTCCCAATAAATGATACCATTTTTTTTTTTTCCTAAGATGGTTCATGTGGCAAAGTGATCATGGTGAGTAATAAATTATTTCCTGATAGATGAATTTTCATGAGTAGAGGAACATCAATGCTACTATTCAGGGTTGCTATTGAAACTTTTGGAATTTTCATTTCTCCAGGACAGGCTTTATATTCTTTTCTTAACAAAAATGTGATCTGGATATTCTGCTGTGACACAGCCTCTTCTGTCAGAATTTTTTTATTTTGGGGGAGCAGGGGGTCAGGTAATACCTTTTAAGTCATTACATGAATTACACTAAGCACCAAAAAAAGATAAAAACAACAAAAAGACAACAAAATAAAGTGGTTGTGACATCATCCACAAGACATTACTCTATGAATATGCAGAAAAATTTTACAATTTCTAGTTAGCAGTGTTGAGTATCAAAATGGATCCCCACTCAACAGTAGTATAGAAAAATTGGCTATTGTTTATAATTGTGAAAACAGAATTTAAGTAAATCATTTCAAATCCATATTATAATTTTCCTCTCATTAATTACAACACAATGCATACATCTGCAATGGGATGGATAGTGTGTGAAATGCATTGAGGACAACTGAGCACAGCAAGTCCAAAAGAATGTCTTTCTTTACTAACCTGTAAGCTAGCAACACTCTCATCAACCTCCCCTGGTCTTGATACATCTAAACCCCTAATCAAAGAACAAGAGAATTAGTTCCAATTTGCAAAATAATTCTTCATAAAGAATAATCACAATAAATGAGAACTTTGCTGATTAACTTCTTAGTTTGTTTTTCTGTCTCATTAAAGCTTATGCGATCACAATGGGACACCCAGCTTTATTGGACCAAAAGAGCTATTTCCTTAATAATAATCTTCTGTTTTTTTTTCTTTAACCAATTACATTTTGAAGATTCCTTAGTTCTTGTCTTTAATTTGACACATTATAAAATCAATGAAGCACTCAGTGTCTTTTTTTCCAATTAAACCATTTAACTAAAGCTTATATAAAAAACTTTCAGCTCTTAGACCTTTAATTCAATGGTTTTTTTTTTTTTTTTTTTTTTATCTTCCCTCTTTTCTTAATTAAAAGTTACATGAATTTTAGCATTTTCTTTAAAGAGAAGTAAAAAATAAAAAATAAAATAAAAAAACACACTTAGTAATGATAATGATAAGTTCTGCAACTAAGAGTTACTAATGCCCAATCATTTCACCGTACTTCCACTGTATTCTGTTTTTGAGTTTCTTCTCAATGAGACCAATGCCTTCCAGGACATTTGTTATGTCATATATACGCCTCTTTTGCACCTGTAATGAAAGAAACTTCTTAGCTTAACAATGATAATACAAGTAAAGCACCATGAATATCGTACAACAGTCACCTCTAAAGTATCAGCAGCTTTATTCAGATCAAGAATTCCATCTTCAGCATGTTTTATCAGATTAATGAACTTCTTTGTCAATAGACCTGAGTACAAGTCATTTTAACTTGTAATTTGATTAGAATTATCCAACAGCACTAATTTGCTCATCCAAAAGAACCAGAATCGAAGAAGAAAAAAAAAAATTAAAAAAAAAAAAAAAAACTACTTGCTTGTTTAATTCAGGCAGAAGGCAAGGAGCAGTTACCTAGGGAGCTATCATAACGACATGGACCAACAGGAGTAAGATGATTGCCTGAAGGAGAACCTACAAATGCAACAAAAACTAGTAAAATAAACAGATAAGAAGTTTATCTTTCTCTCTTTCAGATCATTATCGAGAAAGAAGAGAAAAATGCCACCCCCTTCCCCAAAATAGAAAAGAAAACAATAATAACTAAATGAAAGGAAAAATAAGATAATATTTTGGTCCTAAGTTATTTATCACAACTGAAACCATTTTACAAGACATGATCAGGCTTATAAAACCAGTGAAATTCCTATGATCACAAAAAACAATCCTCACCAATATTTGATGCAGGGTTTTGGGATGAAGCTCTATTTGCCTTTGTGACTCTTGGTGCTTTCTGTGGCTTGCCAGACTTTCCAGACACAGGTGTCTTTAATAAACTGTTCACAGCATCAGAATGCCCAGGACCAGGCTTTTCCTCGGTAGAATCAGCTTCACCGTCTGTAGTTTGACTCTTCCGCTTTAGTGGCTGGAAAATACAATTCAACAATCATAATCACCACAAAAGTATCAAAAGCAATACAAATAGATAGAGATATTTGACCTCCTTTCTTTATTATATGAGTAACTGAACCCGTTTTTAATTAACTAGTTCAGTAAAGCACAAAACACAACTTCTTTAGATATTAAAACCAGGAAAATTTGAGCAAACAAATCACCAAATGAGAAATCAGAAAAGGAGCAATACTAAGTTTGTTACATCCCAAATATCTATACATCTGGAAATTCACCAATGATATCCAATTATCTTTTATTAGATTAAGAGCTTACAAATAATGCAGGACTTTCTGCAACAGCCACAAGATCTCATAAACAATAAATCAGACCCCAAACTTTATATAAGTCCAACAAGTTTAAGGTAAAAGTAATATAATTAAATGAAAAAATGATAGTGTAATAATGAAGTAATGATCCTGAGAAACTATTAATGAATCATCAGGTAGAAATGAATCACCCCCGCTGGTACAAACAAAATCATATCATTTTCTTGTAACCTGATAAGAAGATGTTTTCAGCACCAATATACTTTACAAATTTTTACTCATCATGGAATAGAATAAAAAGGTAAAGGGCATCCATGAATAAAAGTTTTAATTTTTCCTTATATTCTGAAAACAAAGTAACTAGCAATCTCAAGATTATTATTATTTTTTTTTTTTTCCTTTTTAGAAAAAAAAAATGAATAAGCACTCTACAAAATCATCCTAAATTCAGTTCCATACCTGTATTCTTTAAATTCATTCAATACCATGGATTATGAGAATGATAACTTGATCCTCAATAGGTTTCCAGTTGACAACATTGATCAAGCTGATTTCTCAATGCAGTATGTAAAGAATCCTCTAATTTCACTCTAAAACTTCATACTTCCAGCTCAATATCATTTCATACAATCCACAAATATGCATTTGTGCTAATAATTTTTTCCATTTCTCAGGTCCATCAGATTTTGAAAAAATCTCAGGCATAAGCTTCATAAGATATCAACTTGATGTAAAATTCCTTCTAGCAGCATTTTGCTCTCGGAAGGTAGTAAAATAGTAAGTCAATCCACTATTGCATTCTAAATCCTTGTAAATATATTGCCTCAATGGAGCATATACCAAATTGCCAAATTTCACCTAACACCGTTCAAGCATAGCTTGGAAAGCGCCAAATAATTTCATTCTCACACAAAGATTACAGGAAAAAAAGAAAGCATACTCAATATAAGAAGTAACACCAAACCCATTTCATAACAGAATTTAAACACAAAATAAGCCAAATTTGCAGCTGATCAAAACGAATTTCCATAAACTTATTGCAACTGCTACTAACAACTTAGATGGATCTTAGTCTATGCAACATATGAAATCATCTCCAGCAATTTCAAGAACTCCAAATTGTAACAAACGACAAAAATGGCTTAAAAAAAAGCAATCATATGTATAACAAACGACAAAAATGGCTTAAAAAAGCAATCATATGTATAAATCACTACCAAAGGTGGCGGAGACTTCACTATGATGGCTTCAGGCTCTCGGGACCGAAGAGGGTCGGTGGAGAAGTGGTGGTAGTCACCAAAAGGCGGCTTCATCGATGAGAATGGCATCTGACGCTTTAAAGACTGCTGTTGCTGTTGCTGCATGATCTGCTAATTCCTTTTAACTGAAAAATACAAACAATTTACAACCCTTTTTCTTCAAATTTTCCAGAAAGAGGGAAAATCAAGAACAGTAAAAAAAAATCAAATTTTTAAAAAAATCTGATTTTGGACATTTTTTTCAGCGACCTAAAATTTGAAGCAACGAAAACGAAAATAAACAAAAGCAACGAAATTGGAAACAGGGTAATTGGGATTTTGGAGTTTAAGAGAAGAGATCTGAAGATGGAGGGGGAGCAATGAAAAAGCGGGAAGAGAGAGAGAGGGAGAGAGGGGTTGGAAAGAGTGGGGAGAAAACGAGGGAAATAGAAAGGGGTTTGGCGGAGGAGGGAATTTGGTTTAGATAATAGTGTGGAGGGAAGAAACTTTTTTATTCTTTTTATTTATTTATTTATTTAATAACAAAATATATATATATATATATATATATATATATAAATGGTAATTTTCTTTTTTCTTTTTTTTTTTTTGAAATTTTGAGATCGAAACATTTGACAGAAATTTATCATGTTTAGAACTCATTATCTATCAGATTATAAGTGAAGCTACTACCAACTGAATCATGTCATCTTGTTTTTTTTTTTCTTTTGCACCTAGGTTCCAATATGATAAAATTTTAAAAAAAAAATTAAAAAATAGTTTTTTAAGTTTTGTTTGGTGATTTCCAACTAAGAAAGAGTATTAATGTTTTTCTTTTTTCTCTTTCTTTTTTTTTTTATTTTCCCCACTTTAGGGGTGGGTTGGGGAAGAAGGGGAAGAAGGGGAAGAAGGGGATGAAGAAAAGAAGAAAATTGTGTGGATAAAAAATTGATGAGTATAAGTGATATGGCCAAACTTTTAACTCTTTCTATGGATGGATCAACCTTTTTTGATTGGATAGAAAGTGAAAAATTCAGATAAGGAATAGGAACTTCAACATTTGATATTCTATTTGAAATATAATACATAAATATAATTTAATGGGATTTATTGTAATATTGCTTATGTATTAATTTATAGTTTTTTTTAATTAATATGCAAAAGATACATATGATTTGAGTTTTTTTGAATATATATATATTAAAATTGGTGAGTTAAGTCTTTATTTTAATTAGTTTTTCATTCTTTTCTTCTTCTTTTTTTTTTTTCCCTTGTGTCTACACAATTTTTTATATGACCATTTTAGTTATTTTTATCATATTTTGGTTAATTTTTATTAAGTTAGAACTTTATAACGAGTTTTAACCTTTTTTCCTCACAATTTTTAATTTATTTGATAAGTTATAAGAAATATAGACAATTTATCACGTTCTAATATGATAAAAAAAAAATAGTCAAAATTTAATTAAAAATAAATAAATAGACACTCAAAAGTAGTATGGAAATCAAAACATAATAAAAATCTAAATAAAATATAGAGTAAATTGATCAAATTTCCTATATATATATATGCAAAATAAATTAGTTACTTAAATTGTTAAGAAATATAATCAATGCACATATTATTTTAATGAGTGATTGTTCAAATTTTGATAATTTCTTTAATTTTCTGATGTAATAAATTAATTTTAGTAATTAATTTTTATCTTCATGTTTTAAAAAAAAAAACAAAACAAAACAAAAGATCATTAATTAATGAAATCAGCTAAAAGAGTTGAGGGAATAGGATCCGAATTGGCCTTATGACATTCCACATAACCAGAAATAGAAAGGCCATAGGAAGCCAAAGTATGTGCACAATAGTTATCTTCAATGTTTTGTTTAATTAGTACATTTTTATTAGTTTAGAAGTTTTTGTACATCATAATAATAATGAGTATTTTTCAGCTATATTTTTAGACTAATATATATATATATATATATATATATATATATATGTGACTCTGATCGAAAATCAACTTCAATGTGTGTTGAATGAGATGGAATTTGCCACTTCACAATCTGAATCACCTGCAAGACAAGTCAATGATCGGAGAGGGACTCCGGTGATGACCCTCCGATGGTAAAGTCAGTTAGGATTCAAAAAGATTCTAGTACCAAGGAGTATCAGGAAGGAGAAAGAATACCATAATCGGATCCCTATCAAAGTGGAAGTTACCATTATTTATGGTTGAATGCGCCCTAATAGGGAGTGGACACCTGTCCAGGAAGTACACCCATGCACTGCATATAGCTGACAAGGGGCGCACTTCCCCTGCATCGTGTCAGGGGGCATTAATTGTCTGGTACTGGACCAGACAGTAATATCAAAAGTGAAGTTTCGACAATGAAGTCAGCTGTTGATGTGTCCTATAACAAATTTGGGCGGAGCGGGCTCCGGTCCGTTGTGAGGACTCACATGGTTCTCGAAGTGCAGTCTGCCAGGTGGGCTTTCAATGACTGCCACCTGGCCAACTTTATCCGGGTTGGCAAACTTAATAGAATTTTACACATTGGTTTCTTTTAGACTCAATATTTTTATCGATTAATTTCAAAGGGATCTATGGGGGCAGACCCCTCAAGACTATAGTACATGACTAAAATTCAACATCAGGTGGAGGCACCTAAGGAAGAAGAGTTAGACCACTAGACTACTACCTTGTTCTCCATATATATATATATATATATATATATTACTCATTGCTATAGTTGTAAATTTTTATATTTGTACTTGAGTCCATTTTTATATGGAAAATTGGTCGGTTTAGTCCATTATCTATTTTCAATAATTAACATAGGTCCACAATCTATTTTGTTGACCTGCTAAGTCCTATAACTTTTTACAACTTGCCAATTAAGTCCTTCAGGCGAAAATTTTGAATTTTTCGGCCAAATTTCATCACGCGTCGGCCACGTGATGAAATTTTAGGGGTAATATCGTCCGCCCACTATTCATAAACCCAAAAATTTTAGAGATACTTTTG
>JAXGGT010000169.1:43989-61008 GCA_035583425.1 Marsdenia floribunda | reverse complement strand
TAAAATATGGATGAATCTGGGACAGTACAAAAGTATCCCTAAAATTTTTGGGTTTATGAACAGTGGACAGACGATATTACCTCTAAAATTTCATCACGTGGCCGGCACATGATGAAATTTGGCCGGAAGTCGTGAAAATTTATGGGACTTAGCAGGTCAAAAAAATAGATTGTGGACCTATGTTAATTATTGAAAGTAAATAAGGGACTAAACCGGCCAATTTTCCATTTTTATATTTTTATATTATCTTCACACGATAATAAATATATTAGTTACACAATATTTTATTATCTTTTTGTCATTTATCAATGTAATAATTAGATATTAAATTAATAATTTAAGATTTATTAACTCTAAACATTGTTTTATTTATAATTTTGTGGTACTCTGGAAAAAAAAAAAAAAATCTTAAAAACTTGTTTCTACTTCTACTATAATTAATTCATTATATATATATAGTAAATTAACGTTTTTTCCTTCTTGTTTTGCTTTGTTTTGTTTTGTTTTTTTTTTTTTTTTCTTTTTTTTCAATTAGTGTTACCAAAAAAAAAAAAAAAAAATCTAGCTCACTTTTAAAATTCAGACTTATATATCAATAAAACTTTTGAATTTTAATAAATAAGTAAATAGTTTTGAGTTATATATGTCAAACAATTTTCATATTCTTTTGTTAACTTAAGACATAATAGGACTCAAAAGGACCTTGAATCTCAAGGTACCTTGTGGTTCAAGTATCTAATGTATTCTTCTTCTAGCTATAAAATTCTAATAGTGAGTTTTCTTCTATAAAATTAAATTGACTATCTCGAGTGTAATTTAATTCAGTTCAATTAGACCATAGGTAAATATTATTAATGTGATATTTTATTCTACATGGTAAATATATAAGGTCGTGACATAAAATATATTGATGGATCTAAATATTTATTGTCAACTCAATATATTCTTTTTATTAGAGTGATGACAGTGCTAAATAGTTGATATTATGCGCTATTAGGTCTATAATCGCATCGCAAACCTTCCGTCTGAAATTTTTTTTAATAAAGACTTGTGTAAGAGATTCATAATTAAATTATACATTTAATTTTTATATATATATATGCACCATAATTTTAAACAAGAGATTTTTTGAGAATGTAAGTATACTTTTTAGGGTAAAGTATGCCATCGACCCTCAAAGTATTCAGAAATTCAGCTTTTGCCCTTAAAGTATTTTTCGTCCAAATGTAACCCTTTAACTATAAAAATGATCAGTCATTGCCCTTCCGTCAACTTTTTCCGTGAAGTGCTGCATTTCATGGTTAAACCATTGACATTGAGTCAATTATTAAGGGAATTTTGGTACTTATACATACTAAATTTATTTCAACCGTTTGAAACAAAAAAAAAAAAAAAAAAAAAACGAATTTGAAGAAGGTTTTAGCAAGCTTCGTTTAATCCTTTCAGAAACCCAATACTCTGCAAAAACTTCACCCTTTCAAACAAAAATTTAGAATCTTTAGTTTTAGTTGCTGAGAAAAATCAACCATTTATTTCTTAGAAATCGCACAGAATGAAGTGGTTCAAAAGGAGCAACGACATGCATTTTGACCCTTACATGATGTACTGTAAGTATCGAATCTGATAATAGGTTTTGTATTTGGGTATTATTTATGTATTTGGCTATTGTTTCGAAGTTGATAAAGGGTTTAAATATTTACTGTTAATGGGTTTCTTTATTTTGCCATGTCTGTAAATGAGTTTCTTTATTTTTTGGTGTTGTCATAAAGTCGAGCATATGTACCTGGAAAGAAAGGATCTTTTTAAATTTTGTTTGCTTGTGTTGTTGTTTCCTTTCACGTGGGTGGGTTTTTATGTGTCTTATGTGAAATTTTCAAAATATTCTATTTTACCCGTGCTGTTGTATTTCTTGATTGTGTAATGCATGTGAGTAAACAAAAAAAAAAAAAAAACTTTTGTGCAGTTCCAGATGATGAACATTTCACCATTAAAATGCATCATGGTGGTATTTTTTGGAAGGAGAAGGGCTACATTTCATATAAGGATAGTAGGGTAAATTATTTTGATTGTTGTGATAAGGATGAGATGAGTATATATGAAATTCATAAAATGTTAAGGAAACTAAAGTACAAGAAGAGGACTTTATTGTTATATTGCTATCTAGAACCAACAGGTGATTTGAAAACTGGTTTAAAGGTGATAGCTTCTGATGAAGACATAATAAACATATGTTCATGGGTACCTAGGTTTAAAATAATAGAGGTATATGGAGAACAAAGAGAGAAAAAAGAAATCATGAGGATATTCAAACAATTACCTGGTGTTCAGTTGGAAAAGAAAAAGAGCAGTGTTGTCATAATTGAAATTGAAGAAGAACAAAAACCTGTTAAACTTAAACCTGTTACCAACAATGCTAAAAAGAGACCTAAACAAATATTTGAACCTATTAGTAAGGGTTAAGTGTTGATGATAGGTTGGAAACGTGAGGGTTTAGGTGAACTAGGGACTGAACATCAAGATGAGCAGGCTGTTGTCCAGCCAATTGCGGAGTTTATTTTTGATTCTGTGTTTGAGTCTATTCATGAGGGTGCAGTTGAAGGTGTAGTCCATGGTGCTAGTGATTTAAATGAATCTAGGGATGTTGTTGAACCCAGTATTGAGGGTTTATGTGAATTAGGGACTGAAAATCAAGATGAGCAGGTTGTTGTCTAGACAGTTGTAGAGTCTGTGTTTGAGTCTGTTTTTGAGCCTGTTTTTGAGTCTATCCATGAGGGTCCAATTGAAGGTGTAGTGGATGGTTTAGGTGAAATAGGTACTGAGCCTGTGCATGAGCAGGCTACTGTCTAACCCACTGTCCATGAGCAGGTTGTTGTTGAACACACCGTTGAGGAGGTGCCTGTTGTTCAACATGAGGAGCCAAATGAGCAGGCTGTTGTCCAACCCACTGTCCATGAGCAGGCTATTGCTGAACACACCATTGAGGAGGTGCCTGTTGTTCAGCATGAGGAGCCAAATGAGCAGGCTGTTGTCCAACCCACTGTCCATGAGCAGACTTTTGTTGAACACATAGTTGAGGAGGTTTCTGTAGTTTAGCATGAGGATCCAATAGTTGATACTTCTCATTGGGGGGAAATGCTGTTTGATAAGGTGTTAGATAAAGGGTGGGATGATATCATTGCAACTACCTCTACTGTTGTGGATGAAATGGAAGATTTGCAGCCACCCAATATGGCTACTACTAGTCAGGGTGATGGTGAGGGTGATCATGTAGAAAAAATTGATGCAAATATGGGAGGTGGAGAGAAATCAAAATTTAAGGATGCTGTTGAGGAGATTAGTGACAATGATAAGTATGAAATGGATGATATCATGTTTAATGATACTCAAGATTATGATACAGTTAATGTGCAGCAAGAAACACTTACTAAACATAAAGAAACAGTGAATGAGAAACAACAAATAGTTAATAATGCACAAGTTGATCCACCTCAGCAATCACAAGTTGATCCACCTCATGAAGCACAAGCTAATTCACTTCATGAAGCATAGCCTCAGCCTCAGTCAAGACCAGAAAAGCAGCCTGTTAGAAGATAAACAGGAACTACAGGAAAAGGAAAAGAGAAAGTTGTGTAATGGTCACGATTTATGGCCTGTTGCAAATGGTGTAATGCTTGATCCACCCATCCCTTGTAAGCAAACTGGGAGGCCAAAAAAATCAAGAAGAATAGAACCTAATGAAAAGAGAGCAAGAGAAAGAAACAAACTGAGAAAAAAGATCTGTTATGCATTGCAGGAAGTGTGGTAGTAGTGACCACAATGTGACGACCTGCAAGGTATGCAACTAAATTAATTATTGTTGTTCTATAGCATTTATCAACTTGAAGCATATTTTCTAATGTGTACTTTTGACAGAAAAATCAAACTGTTGAAGAAGGGTCCCAAACTAACCAAACTGCCCAACAAGGATCACATTTAAATCCAAATGGCCAAGCTGCAAAATTCTGAAAATGTCTAGGTTACACTGATATCATGCATTATTTTCTTGATTATTTATATTGTCCATGTACTTTGTAATATTCTAATTTAAACAAATTTTTCCCTTTTTTCAGGAAAGAAGATCATCAAGGACAAGGGGAAGGGGTACATGAGGAAGGGGTAGGAAAAGAATGACACATGAAGAAGTGCCACAAGAAGAAACACATGGTACTGTTGTGCCTTCTACACCTAGGAGATCAAAGAGGTCAAGACCCATGCAATCATATGTTGAGTTTGGGAGGGCTTGGCTAGGTGATGATGGACCAAGAAACTCATATTCGTTTAATAGAGGAAGAGGACGAGGAAGAGGCAGAGGAAGAGGAAGAGGAAAAGGAAGAGGAAGGACTGCAAATTAGGGCAGCTATAAACAAATAGGATGTTTTGCATATGCTTTTGGTTTATGGGAGATACTTGATGCTGGTTAATTCTTGAATATATAGGAAGGGTTATAGTATAGTTTACCATATTTTTTGCATGTGTTTTGCTCATTAATAGCCAGTTGATTTATTAGTATAGCAAGTATATATTTTGGAAAGGTTGTTGTTCATTATTGTAGAAAGATGGGACCATTTACTTGGTATGGTTGTAGTATTGGTAGCCCTTGACAGTTTGTATAGTTGGTATATATTTTGGGGAAGGTGCTGTTGATTAGTATAGAAAGAGGGCCGTTTACTAGTAATGGTTGTAGTGTTGGCAGCCATTTAGTTGGCCTCTTGTGTAGATGTTGTAAACAATGCTATTTAATATAGTGTTTCAAAATTTTTGACAATGTTTACTTATTATGTTATTTTTAGGTTTTTACAATATCATTGAAGCTTATAATTTTCCATGAATAATGATAACTTCACAATGCTACTTTTAGATAATTTAACACAATAAATAATGATAAATCCACAAGGTTATAATGCTAACTTTAGACATAAGGAGAATTGCAAAATGCTGATTCACTTTTCCACATAACTTTACAACAACATCCTAAGCATCAAATCCAGCCAATTCCTGAATGTGCATTGCCCATTATCACTACATTTTAAACAAAAAAAGAAAAAAAAAAAAAAATACAGCCACAATGACAACACACATGGATTTGCACCCCATCCATTTTAACAATTTCTTTAATTCTCTGTTTTCATCTTTAAGAACTTCAATTTTGACAACTGTAGTACAGACTACTTCCTCCATGGATCGTATCTTCCTCAATAATCCTGGTATAACCTCAACAGCCCTTTCACACATTTTTGGATCTACCCATTGAAAAAAATCGCATCTTTCATCCTATTCAAGACACTATAAATGAGCTTTGACAAACTATTGCAATTTTACCCATCACAATATTCCTCAAATAGTGAAGAAGCATAAAAGATTTCACCTGCGGCAGTGGACAACTAGCGAATCTCCTTCCTAGGTTCTTCTCAGTCCATGAAGTTCGCATTGTAGAGACCCTCCCACACCAACACTTCGCCTTTATGTTTTTCAAATATTTCAACATTACTCTTCTCTTTTGGAACAATGTCAAATTGTCTACAATTCAATTTTATCAAAAAATCGACACTATAGGAATTAGTCTTCTTCTTAGTCTTCTTCTTCTTGCAACGAACATGGGGTTAAAAAACCCTACATTAAGGTTTCAACACCTAACGATATGTTCTTAAAAAGGGAGGGAGTTTTCACCGCCAAAAATGGAATTTTTAGGACAATAATGCCCCTCAAAAAGTCAACTTTAACCATGAAATGCAATATTTCACGGAAAAAGTTGACGGAAGGGCAACGACTGATTATTTTTATAATTAAAGGGTTACATCTGGATGAAAAATACTTTGAGGGCAAAACCTGAATTTTTAAATACTTTGAGGGTCAATGACATACTTTACCCTAAAAAAAATGACAATATCTAGCTAGTATAGGTAATTAATGTTTGACATAATATATGCTTAAGAGTATATCTAATATATAAACTAACACCTATAATTAAGAATTTGTTCCAATCAACTATATCTATATATATAGCAATAATCATGGAGATAATCTCGACAAGAACATATCCAAAAAATTATTTCAATATGTGTCTACGACAAAGATCCTGACAACACTAAAGTTTTAGAGAGAAGACATGTGATATCACTCTAGTGGCTAGTAAATGACATTACTAACACTCATTCCGTATATGTATTAAGGATATTCATCTTCCAAAATTAGGTAAAAGCCATTATTACACACATAGCACAAATATATCTTTTACTTGTCTTGCTACTTTCTACCTTCTCTCTTCTTGGAATATTCAGATTATCACCTACATATTCCTTTTCATTCTATATGATCTCTCTCTTAACTTTATCATCGAAGGATCTTTGATAAAGATAAATCTCTGTCCAAGACTTTTTTTTTTTTTTTTTTTTGCAACAAACAAGCGACTCCCATATTCTCTCGCATGAAGTATCATTCTCATTGGCATTTTCCATCAAGATCCAATTCAACCTTTGACATTTATGTATCTTGTGCTTAACTTTAGACCCAATCACGTTTTTACATGTATCATTAATTATTTTTTATATCTATATTCACCATATCTATATAATTCATATATATATATATATATATATATATATTAATTCATCGCATTGTAATATAAAGTTCAATATTACAACATGAATCATATGATAAATAAACTGTGAAATTTAAATAATAATAATTATAATTGTTGAAAATTTTTAAAAAATATTATTTTTTTAGTTACATATTATTGTTCTAATTAAATATTATTTACTTTTCTTGTATATTTAATCAAACAAATGTAAATGAACACGAAACCCTATTTTTTTCTCTCTTTTTCTCTCTACTCACCCACTGCCGCTGCACTCCTCCTCTTCTTTTCCCTTTTGCTTTGGCCAAGAAGAAGCTTAACTTCGGCTAAGCTTCTCTCTTGGTCGAAGACCTATTTATTAATTCATTTCTTTTTTGTTGCTTTTTCTTTTTTATTATTTTGTGTCTTTTTGCATATCATTCTACTATTTTTTTAGTTTTTTCATCATTTTTTACTCTTCAAATATAAGAATCTTACTTGATTTTTAGAAATCAAGTCTTTTTTTCTTTTAGAAGAATTTATTTATAAACCCAATTCATATTTGACCCTTTTACTCGCTCTTTATATTTTTCTCAAACTTCCTTTGAGACTTTCGATGCACCTAGGATCGCTTAGGTTGTTGTTGAAGGAGGAAGATGAAGTCAAGTTCTTCTTACAGATAATAGCTGTAATCAATGATGAGAATGTTGTAAAAATAGTTAGGAAGATTGTGTTGTTGTTTTCTATTTATTTTGTATTTTATGTCTTATTTGACTCGATCACTTATATGTTTTAAGTTGAGTATTTTATCTTCTACCTTTTTTAGGTTGGATGCATATTTTGTTATCATAAATGATGTTTATTCATTTATGTGTAATATTTTTCTTTATTAATGAAATTTCATCAAAAAAAAAAAAAAAAAACAAATAAATGTAAATGAATATATAATTACAGACGTTATTAACGAAAATTATATTATAAATTACAATACCGTAAATTTGGTTGTATACCAACAACATAGTGAGAGATTAAGAAAGTTGGAACTAGAAGTCTAGAACCCGTGTTCTATAAGGGTTATTGGATGATCTCTTTTTGACCCGGCCCGATTTTCATACCACTCTCTGTATTTCCCTCGTTTGTTCCTGTTAAAACCCTAACAATATTCTGGCATTGTCCACTCTGATGACGAAGAAGCAGAAGAAAGGCGCTGCTTCAGCCGCCGCCGCCCCTACAGCGGCAGAAACGCCTACTTCCATGCTTGACCTCAAAGCTCTTATTCATGATCACAGCGTTTACTTCGACAAGCTCGTAGAACTCATTCCGGCCAAATTCTTCCTCCCACAGGAGGACGACGTTTCAGACCAACTCAAAGTTTACTTTCATGGCCTATCTAAAGCAGCCAAGGCTTCCTTAAAACGCCAAACGAAACATAATCTTAAACTTGCTCGCCGGAACCGACTTGACCCCGAGAAGATTTCCGAGTCTTCTACCCTCGACCTTTTGAAAAAATCGATTGAAAGTAACGGTGAAAGTAGCGAGAAACCGGCTTCTGATGATGAAGATGGGTACATTAATTTGGAGGATCAGAAGTCAGTGACTTATGAAGAATTACGGGAAAAATTGCGGAGGAAGATGGATATGTTACGTGGTAATCGTGGTGAAAAATCCAAGGAAGATAACCGGAGTAAGAATAACAAAAAGCAGGGAAATGAGAACAATGAGTGGGAGAAGAAGAGGAAGAGGGAAGGTGAGGAGAGTGCTGGAAAGGAAGTGAATTTGGGGAACAGTGAGGGTGAAGAAATAATAGAGTATGGGAAGGTGAGGCTTGGTGATGAACAGGTGGAGGGGAAGAGGAAAAAGAAGAGGAAAATGTCTAAGGCTAAGGAGTTGGAGAGAGCTAAGAGGTTGGAGGAAGTGAAGAAGGAGAATCCGAAGGTAGCAGAGAGGGAATGGTGGAAGACAGCTACAAATAGGGCAATGGGAGTGAAGGTGCATGATGATCCAAAGTTGTTGAAGGAGAAATTGAAGAAGGAGAAGAAGAGGAAAGAGAAGCATGCCGAGAAATGGAAGGAGAGGGTTGAAACCCAGGAGCAAGCCAAGCAGGAAAGACAGCAGAAGAGGAAGGAGAATATAACAGGCAGAATTAATGAGAAGAAGATGAGGAAGATTGCAAAAAGGGAGAAGAAGCTAATGAGGCCTGGGTTTGAGGGAAGGAAGGAAGGATACATTACTGAAGAGTGAGGTTAGGACACTCTTCCTAAGTAATTCTTAGTTTGATGGACTAGAGTTTCTGTTTTGTTTTTGTTATCTATGTCTCTTGGATGAGTATAATGTGCTTAATTGGTTATTACCAATTCTGTACGTTAGTCTTTACTAATAACAGTAGGAAATTGCTCTATTCTGTTTTGTATCACTTGTGTGTATCTTGCATTCATTCAGAAATCACTGAGATCAAACTAACAAAACCTAAAAAGATGAAATGTGTAGAAGGAAATGAAAAAGGTAGAAATAGAATTCAAATGGGAGAAAGTAAGTTTATCTGAAAAGTGGACTAAGACATTGTGAGCCATGTTTGTGTACATGAAAGTGAATAAAATAGTTCAAGTAGTTGCTTGCTTCTTGTATTGTTGGCAGAGTAATAGAGACTTGGTGGTTGTAACTCCTTCAGACATTTGCTAACGTTGAAAGCATCAAGATGCAGGCCAGTAATGATGTACCATCATTATGATGGAATAAGTATTTCCCTATTGATCAACATATCTGTAGATATTCTTGGAAGAGCTTGCATTTGCTGACAGAGGAGAACAAGTGCTTATTTCCTGAACATGGTTGTGTACTTCTTATTGTTATATACATTCTTGTTGTTATGTTTGCTATTGTGGTTTGCAGCTCTTGGTTGTGGTCAATGTTAAATTAGAAAGTAAAGTTCTTTTATCCATTTTTGCTAAATGGGTTATGTGGAGAAAAATTCTTAAAACTTATTGCTGATTCTCGTGAGTTTTAAAGTGGCTTCAGGATGCCTGCATCAAGGCACTTCTGAGAAATTCTCTCTTTTTTTTCTCCCTCCTCCCTGGTATATTTTGCAGTACCAATGCATCCTTTTTCCCCAAAGCCCTAATTCAGCTATTGGGCTGAAGCACAAGTTTTAAGTGCAATGTAAGCACATTTTAAGCCATAAAGCCACTAATTTATTGATCTTCAGATTTTTGGAAACAGAGGATAAATTGGGAGGAGAAGCACCAGTGATACATTCAATTTATTTCATTCAACTTTACTAGCAACTTTTGAGTTTTGATTTTTTTTTAATTTCCCCCCTCCTCAGAGAGTTCAGAGCAGCCCATCTATCCTTTTTTCTTGTTGCTTCTCCTACTTCACCTGGTACCAGCATCCTTTGACCTATCTACTTTCTTCTTCCCCATCTTGATCATTGGTGCTTTACTATTTGTTATTCAACAGCTTGGTACCCATTTTCTTTGTTTCATTTTCTTGTTCGTTGGGTTATTAACCTTTTATGTTTTATTATTTTGGAGGGGAAAAAAAAAAAAAGAGGGGGGGACTCTCTCTTAGTTGTAAAGCTTAGAACAGTCAGACCTTCCTCCAGGCAATACTATGTATTAAAATGCTGGACTACATCTATGGGTTGTCCATAGATCTGTGTTACGATGAATTATGTGCCAGGAAATTCTAGCTCAACAAATTTTCTTTTGTTAATAGAATTGATTGATAAAGTGTATGCTAGTGCCTATTGTTATATTGGGATGGTATTGGATATCCAAGTGCATGCTTATAGATTTGTGTTTATGTTGAAAAAATTTGTGGAGGTGTTCTGTTCTGTTTTGTTTTGTGTTTTAATTTGCGTTTTTTGGATTCATGGACTGTACCTACTTGCAACTTGTTATTTCTTCTCAGGTGGTTGGATTTGGTTATACTATTCCAGTCTTAAATCTCTTTAATATGGTTGACATAAAAAAGTATCTGCTTATTCATTTGTCTTCATATAATGTGCAATTGATGTATGTGGTAATCATTAAGTTCGAGTAATTAGTTGATTATACTTTTCTCAACCTTCGCCTCAAATTTTTTTTTCTCCTAACTTTTTTATTTGTGATATGGTTGGTTCAATTTCACCTAAAATAGTAATGTTTTTACTTACTTTTTACCCTTTTTTTTTTCTTGTTTCTTTGTGGCTTTATAGATTCTGATTGTTTAGTTTGTGATGGTGTATGAAACTGTGTAGGGAATATAGATATATTTTTTTTTCAAGAAAAAGTATGTTACTTTAGTCTCTGTTGTGATAGTTGCATGATGTTTATGTAAACTTTGTGATAGGCCTCTCCACAAGTACTAATAGTGGTTATATTGGTGACAGGAGCATAAATTGTGGGGTAGAATATTTGATTTATTTTCTGGTGGCTGGTCCTGTTTACAGAGGGTGGATGAAGTGGACACAATTTTCCCACAAGTTTGTTATCCCAACTTGAGGATACTGTTGTAAAAATTTTGATGCTGATTTGTCTTTGCACTTCACTTCTCGCACTTGTTAATTACCCTTTCTCATATGATACATCACAGATCCTGTTTCCAGTTGATTCTTTTGAGCTTGAAGCTCTTCTTGTTTGTTGTGATTGCCCAACTGCTTAGCATTTGCATGTAGTCATTATTAATTGAACCGAATTAGTGTCAGATTGATCAAGTAATCTTAGCCTCAGTTTTGTGCCCATATCGTGACACATGAATTCACAAAAAAAAAAAAAAAAAAAAACTAAAATTCAGAATTAAAAATGGTTGCATCTTTTAAAATATAATGCCATCTCATTAGGAGCCAAACACAAAAGTTTATCAGGGCAACTAAATTTCGTCCATGCTAGTGGTGAAAAATCTATTCGAGCAATTTTACCCAAGTGCCCTTCTACAAGTACTATACATGGCAGTCATTTACTTGAACAAGTGTGCCAAATCAGGGTCATTCAAGTCCAAATCCAACCATCCATAAAGTCGCATGTACTCAATGTAATGTTCTGGTGGCTTTATAGCCTTCGGATTTCTTGGAGCAAAGCGATGAATCCTCTCTAGATCCCGGGCAAGCCATCGTGCGTACGTCTGGTCTATAGGAGGTACAACCTTCACAAGCACTTCTTCCTTCGTCGATGAAGGCTTGTTTCCCATGACAAACCTATTCAAGTTAAAGTTCAGTCAGCGAAAAACAAAAAAAAAAAAAAGCACATTTCGAGAAATTCAAATTTGTAAACAATTAAAAGACAACAAAGCAACTGCGAAAAAGGTTCTGCATTAAAAACCAAAACTACATGAGAATGGATTATTCAAAGACATAGGCATGAAAGAGCCCAGTGTTTGTAGATATTTGTTGGATATAAAATTCTTCTTTTTAAATACTGTTGTTATCACTTTGGTTGCAATAACTACACGACTAAACACGAAAAGCACTTTACGATGATAAGCTACAATAAAATGAGGAATGCAAAGAACTCTTTAGGCACTTTACTTTCTAGGTGCAATGGAGCAGCTAAGTTTGCACGAAAAAAGACTACAACCAAAATTTTATGACATGAATTATAGTTTGCTTCTCTAGGAACTAGAGGGTGTAAAAACATTTATAATTTAATCTCTCTTGTTCAATTTACCTAGAGACAGATAAAATTGCAGAACAACCTTGTGAATTTCGGGACACAATCTAGAAAACAATGCTGATATATTAGGATTTCATATGCTAGTCATACTCTAGTTCTCGATACTTGTTCTACAGAGATTTTACCCTTGCTCAGATTTCAGAGGATTCTGCACAGAGAAAGAAGATAAAAATTGACACTCTACACAGACTGCATAGATGAGATTTGGTTTATCTTTCAATGAGGACTGAAAACAAGTGGTAGAGCACAGGTGCCCTGTTTCTATCTATGCATCCTACTTGCATGCCCAGAACTTTATTAAAAAACCAAAAGAACTTCTTACTGATATAAGTTAAAACGGTAAATTCAGACCATGAAAAGGTCTAAATGTGAAACATTGGAAGTAGATTTAACATGCTGCTGCTCCAACCTTGTACTAACTTTATGATGAAAATCCTATCTTCTAATACCCTATTCCATTTCTATTCTGTACTAATCTTAGCGTGGTATTATAGACATAACCAACAAACCAATCTGTAATGAAGCAGCTGATGATAGAATCGAAAACTCAATACCAATCCATGGAATTTCTTTCCATTCTAACATCGAACTAATTGATCTATCAGAAGTTCAGTTGTTGTTTCTCAACGAAAAACAACAGAGAATCCGAATAGAGATTCATAATTAACCATGCAAATTGCAAGCCTCACAAGTAACAGGCATTAGTTGGCCATAGCATCTACTTGTATATTCTCTGTACCAATCCCCTAACATTTCATATTCTGCAGCTAACGTAATTCTTTTGCAGATTGATGAAAGAAAGTTAAGATAATCACCAGAATGCAGCAGACCCACTATAATCCTAACACAGACCCATGAATGTTTGTTGAAAGGTCCAGAACTGAACAGTCACTCAACTAGCCAGAGAACTCATTGAATGTCTCAGGTCCCCATTAAAGATAGCATGGATGAAGTAAACTCTTATATCTAAGGTCCCCATATACTTTACTGCTAGAATGATACCCAACAACCTTAAATAATATTACCCCTACCCCAGTCTGATTGTTCCTGATCATCCATAAGTATCTTTTGGGCCCCACCCCCCTAAGAATATCCTATTAAAATTCTTCCTAGTTTTCACCTCCCTAAAACTCAATCAAGGGTAATAAACATTATCCACAGAAACTGACTAGAAAAGAATTTCAAATTCAAACAACGAAAGGAAAGGAGCAATTAGAATTACCAAATCAATTCTCAACAAATATTTTATATAAGAGTCTTTTTGGTAATGTTATCACTTTAATTGAAATAGTGACATGATTAAGCATGAAAATCACTTTACGATTTTGGAATAAGAAGCTACAGGAAAATGAGGTATGCAAAGAACTGTTTAGGCACTTTACTTTTTTGCTTTTGCACTTTACTTATTTGCTATGATGAATATAGCTAAGTTTGCATCAAAAAGACTCTATTAAGGATTATCCTACAAACAAAATTTTATGATATAAATGAAAGTTTGCTTTTTTAAAACTAGAGGTGTAAAAAAAAAAAAAAGTGTAATTCAACTTCTCTTTTAGGAATTAATTAAAGAGAAAAAATTGCAGATCCACCTTGTGAATTTCTGGACACAATCACAATCTAGAAAAGGAAGCTGATATCATTAATCCAAATGCCAGTTCATTATCAAGTTCAGGAAACTTGTTACAGAGAAAGTCAGATGTCAGAGAATTATGCAGACAAAGAAGATACAATAGAAACTCTACTTAGCCTGTATGCTAGAGATTTGGTTTATCTTTCACAAAGACCGAGAAGTAACCGAAATGAAAATCAATTAGTGACTGAGAACAAGTGGTGGGAGCAGGGATGCTCTGTTTCTATATATGCATTCTACTTGCATGCCTAGAACTTTATGAAAAACTAAAGCACTTCATACCGAAATAACTTTGAAGGGTTAATTCAGACCAGATTAAAGGATAGAAAGGTCAAAAATGTGAAATGTTGAAAGTAGATTTCACATGATGCTGCTCCAACCTTAACCAACTTTATGATGAAATCCTATCTCCTAATACCTTATTTCATTTTTATTCTGTAATAAGCTTAGTGGTTGTGTAGACATAACCGACAAACCAATCTCTATTAAAGCAATCAGTAATAGAATAAAAAATAAATGACAACTCATGGAATTTCTTTCCATTTTGAGGTAATATCAACCTCATTAAGCTGTCAGAAGTTCAGTGCTTGTTTGTCAAGAAAACCAACATATAATCCTAATGGAGATTACACAATTGACCATGCAGATTGCAGGCCTCACAAGTAACCGGCATTGATTGGCCACGGCCTCTACATTATGTTCTCCATACAAATCCAACTCAGTTGTCATAAGCTGCATCTAACTTAATTCTGTTGCAAATTGATGCAAGAAAATGAAGAGAATCACCAGAATGTAAACTTACTAAACCAAGAACAAAACAAAACTTTGAACGAATACGCCAAATTGCTAGCGTGCACAGATGAAGGAGTTGTAGCAAGGTCCAGACACCAGATGATACAAGCATTCACTCAAGTAGCAACCGAGCTGAATGGCTACCAGTTGCAGAAACAATTCAAGATAGCATAGATGAAACGCTTACTTTCCCAAGTGTTTTCTTTTATATCAAGATACATATACTTCACTGTGAGAATGGTCCCTGCCCCAAGCTGACCATTCCTTATCGTCCGAAAGTATCTTCCCACCCCCAGGCTACCGTGCTAGATATTAGAATTCTTCCTAGTTCTTATCCATCCTAAAACTCCACAGAAGGTAAAAGCATCAGAGAAATGACTAGAAAAGTTTCGAACAAGATAAAGAAGGAGAGTATGTAGTATCAATCAATTTCTCAGCAAATATTGGTAATAGTAATCTTGCAGTAGAAAAAAAAAACGGAAAAAAAAAGGCAAATGCAATTTCCAATTTTCTTTAATTCCATTTGAGACAGGTAACTTCAGACAATTGGAGAAGATGGCCAGTAGAAGCAAAATCCTTCAAAAATCCCAATTACAGACGACACAATAGCAAATGGCATCAAAATATTCTTTTCAGTTTTAAACGCCAAATCATAACCCTTAACAATGGAGATTATCTGTCCTCATCTTGTTACCACCACAAAGGCAATCATTTACTCCAAATAAACCTTCAAAAACACACTCAATAATAGAAAATTGTCCAAGCAAAACATTGAGAAAAAAAGAAAAAAAAAAAAAATGGAGAGAAACTACGAACAATCTTGAACTCACTGGTTGAATATGTATATCCTCCCAACTTCTTCTTCTTCAAGCTTAGAAACTAGGACAAGGAGTCTTCTAAGGAACTGTTTTCAACCACAGAAACAGTAATGGCGGAGAATTTCTGGAAGGGTTACTATGGTGTGATCTTCTTATGTTGCCAGGGTTTTTCTATCCGCTAGAGGAGGTCCTAGAATAAGACTAATTTCAATTTCATCCCTGAAGAGTATTATAATTATAATATAAACCCAAAATAAAATTTAATTAGATCTTCAATTGTAAATAAGTCAAAATTAATACAATAATTTTAAAAATTTTCTTTTTATATTAAAAATGATTATACTTCGATTATAATTAAAATTTTATTTTTTAAAAAATTTAGCACCAATTTATTTTCATTTAATAAAAGTAGAACTATTTTATAGTAAATTCATATTTGGGAGTCTTTTGTTTGATAACAGGAAAATTGATTATTTTAATTGTTATATTTTTATGATTTAGAATTTTTTTTTTTTTTTGATAATTGAATCTTATTTTATTTTAATTAGACAAAAAAGTCCTTTTAGTTAAATATTAATAATTTTTAGTCGCCAAAATCCAAGTACTAAACATGTATAGGTCTCGTAAAGGTGTTTTTATCATTCACAATTTCATTAACTAATTCAAATCACAATAAATACATATTTTGATGGTTGAAAATTACTAAAATTTGATTAAAATGACTCATTTGTCTAATAAAAAATAAAATAAGGTTTGATTGTCAAAAAAAATATATAGAAATTTATCTCTAAATGATATAAATATGGGGATTAAAATTATCAATTTTCCTTATAATATCAAATCTAAGTAAAGAATGTCAAAAAAAAAAAAAAAAAAAAAAAAGATTTATTTTATTATTCTCTTAGAATTCAATTTTCAATTTTACAAGAGTTTATGGGGGAAAGATGGATTTAACCCTAATTTAACCCTACATGTGAAAAAAAATTGTTTTTTTTTTTGTTTTTAGAAAATTGGTCGGTTCAGTCCTTTAACTATTTTCGTTAATTCGCTTAAGTTCACAATTTTTTTTTTTTTAACTTGTTAAGTCTTATATTTTTCTACGAACAGTCTGTTAAGTTCTTTTGACAAAAAATTTGAATTTTTTGACTAAAATTTATCACGTGCCAGATATATTATAATTTTTTAAGGGCAAAATTATCTTTACATCTTTGTTTGTTCTCTTATCAAGTCAAGTTGGTAGTTGCATCCTTAGTAAAGGGATACAAGAATGCTTAATAAGAATACAAAATTTGTAGTAAAACAATCCAAAAAATAATGTGAGGATGATTTTACACTTAAAAAATTATTATGTGTTTGGTACGTGATGAATTTTGATCGAAAAATTTAAATTTTTTGGCCGAAAAGACTTATCAGGTTGCTCGTAAAAAATGTAAAATTTAACGAAACTTAAATTAATTAACGAAAATACTTAGAGGACGGAAGAGACTAATTGTTTTTTTTTTCTGTGTTTGTTAATGCACAAGAATTAAGAACATT
>JAXGGT010000169.1:15601-37046 GCA_035583425.1 Marsdenia floribunda | reverse complement strand
TAATGGAAGAAGGTCATAGAAATTTGGGGAGATAAGGGATATGTGGATATGAAAGGTAGCTTTCACTCTCTCTCTCTCTATATCTATATGAAAGGGATATGTATGTATATGTCTATATCCAAAAAAAAGAAAGAAGTGTCTCTCTCTCTAGAATGAAAGGGACTCTTGCTTTCTCTAAGTGGAATGTGTGTATGTATGTGTGAAGGTCCTTGTGTATTTATAGAAGGATCACAAGTGCTATAAAGGGAATATGTAAGACTAACTAAGGGTATTTTTGGAATTTACTAACATAAGGGTATATTGGTAATTCAAAATTTTTTTTGACTTTGACTGTGACTTGTCTTGATTTTTGTCAAGACCATATATAGTAAAATTTGAAAAAAAAAAAAAATTTTTTTATTATTATTATTTTTTAAAAAAAAATTATAAGAAAATAATTCACAAAACATTTTACAAAGAAATGACAAAGAAATTATTTTTTATCAGGGATGTATTCTTCTTCGGGCTCCAAAGTGATGAGGTCTTTTAGATATTGGTCTGATCTGGGAGGAGAGACCGTGGATGTTAGAATATACTGTAGGAGTATTACTTGCATTTTTTCAGGAGTTTTCGCAATAGCAAGTTTTGCAACCAGTTGAGATTTGGTAGCTTGAAACTGAGTTTGTTACTTTGTCACTGGTGGTGGTAAAATGACTTTTGTCTTCATTTGGTGAAATGTCCACTCTTGTACTTTTGACGGATGTAGACTGGGTGAAATTTTGAATTTGTTCCACCATTTGATTTGGAATTTTCTTCGAATGATTGGAATTGTGTACTCCAAGTATTCTACGAACCAATGTAAGACCCAGGGCAAATAGAATTTTGTATGGAATAATTGCAAAGAATGGAAATGTTTCTCATCATCTGAAGATTTGTAATTGGTTTTGATTTGTAGATCTAATTTGTAGAAACTTTGGGAAGACTCCATTTATCTATGGTCTTTTCTGAGTCTTCTATGTTTTCGATATTTTCTATCACTATTTCCTCGGTGTTTATGATCTTCTTAAAGTCAATAAAAAAAACTAGTATTTGAGTTGCCAGAGTCAAATCTAAAAAATAGACTATTCATTTTTGTCTTTTATGATATTTCTTTTTAAATCTACCTACAATCTGTCGAAAACCAAAGGAACAACCGTCCAAACTTCTAGGGACTAACCTAGGCACATCAACAGCAAAACACTCAGTATATTTAAAAATAATACTTCAAATTAATAAAGATATAACAGATTTATATAATTATCACTTCCTCCTTGGCTCTGATACCAGAGAATATATATATATATGTATACATTCCCTTGATTGGGTGTTGAGGGCTTCTTAAATCTGTTATGTTTTGTAATCAGAAGAGTTTTTTTCAGAAGTTTTGTTTTAAAGATGTTGAAATTACATAATTGATAACATTGCATATATAGAGTTGCTTTCAAAAGATATGTCAATAACAATTGGATTGGATCACCTTTGGCAGCAGTGTTCAGTATGTTCTGCTGTCAAGATAAAGGCTTGGAAGTTGTAAGAAATTAACACTACAGGGATCAGGGATTAGTATAGCAATATATTATACAGCTGCAGGTACACATTTATCAATATAGCAAGATTTGCCTATTAATCCTCCAAGATTTGCTGTGGTTCAAGTTCGATAACATTATCGGCCAAAGAACTAAGGTTGTTCGTAGTCTCATTGTTAATCATGCATTGTCGGAGTTGTTCCCTAAGACTTCTTACAAGCTCATTAAGTTTCTGAATATTCTTCTCTTGAGATAAGATTATCTGCAAATGAGCAATAATACCAACATTGTAAAAACAAGCATTATCTGCAATATGCAAATGACAGACAGCACTGCTGATATATATATTTACTTAATTAGACCCTAATATAACCACAATCAAGGATGTTAACTGAACAGCATCTTGTTTTTAAAAAGTAATCAGATAAACACAACACTTTCTATATCATGAATAAACAGTAGAAACTTTTGGATTACATTCTCAAAAAACTAAATCTAAAACAATATTCAATAGATAACACAAAAAGAGTTCAAAGTATATGGTTGTTAGCTATGAAGACACATTATTCCCAATTGTAATTGACAATCTTCTTTGCATGACAAGATTTTGGTGAATGCTGCAAGTAAAATTTATAGATCCAGAGTTGAAAATGAAACAGAACAGCAATAAGAGGCTTAAAGATGCACAGACATGCTAGTGGTCAAGATTAACAGGATAATGTTTTCCCTCCTGAATTAATCTTAAAAGTTTCTAGCTCCTTTATTCCTCAACCATAGATGCTCTCTACACAACAATGCTTCTGGTTTCATTTGAGTTTACCCAGTTGGTTGCAAGGCAAATAAGAGGGAAGAGAAGTTTCAATTTTACACAAGGTGTTTTTCTCTATCAACAATACGTATGAACCTACAACCACAACAACTCACCCACAGAACAAGAAAGAGAGAACAAGGTGTTTTTCCACTCCCTCTTTAAGTATATTAATTAAATATATTGAGGGAGTGATGATGCTAGAGCAAGAAAGAGAGAACACCATCTTAGAAGGACATGGCACTTGGATGCATACAGTATAGCAAATTAACTGAACTTCAGAAGTGAATTACCTAATTTGATTTTCTGAAAAGAAGGGCCCCTTATGTACAGTGCTTTATTCCTTCTTGGTATGGGTTTGGGCTTGATTTTATGCAAGTTTAGCACAGGCTCTATTTTTAGGAACCAAATAGGATCTAGGCTTTTCCAAATTCATGTAGGTTAATTTAGATCTCACTAAATACACATTTCTGCATGCTAGTCATGGCGGTTAATCTACACAAGGTTCAAATTCAAAATTTAGCCTCTGATGATTATATCTTCCCCCACCCCCCAACCTCCCCCAAAAAGGTGCTTTGCCATTTAGCAACCCAACTTTTGGCAGCTTGCTAACATATAATGACTGGATCAACAAACACACACATATTGGGCCACTCTCATAAGCACAAATTTAGCTTATTACACCTTTTGCTAAGCCAAAATTAATCCTTCAGGGTTCCTTTTCCCACTTATTTTAGTTTTAAAGAGAAAACTAAATAAGATTCCAGTTCAAAAGTGTCATAAGATTCTTTTTTATCATATGGCTTCCCAAAACAGAGTCATTAAGTTCTAAAGATGAGCTTAAAAGATCTATAGATGATGATGATGATATTTTAATGTCAAAAGGTTTCCGGACATATATTTTAGAAACAATAACATATACCCGGTGTAGGACTTTCACCAGGCGAGCTTGATTTGGAGTTTCTGCAAATAATGGATATGTTTTGTGTACAAATAGAAATAGTCTGCAGATTGACTTCAACGACACTTATCTGGGTCCATGAAGCAATCAAGCCAAATTACCATGCCTTAAGGTCTTTCATATCTGCCCCTCTTCCCTCGATGCTAAGAGTTCTCACCCTTTCTCTATTCTACATTCTTACTATTTAATTGTATTTATCTTTTCAGTCCTGAAATTTACGTGCAACCTAATCTACTTTTTTTTCTCTAGTTTACCTCAAAAACCTTAGAAGAACCTAGGTAGTTTGTGGGACAGTGTTCAGTGGTTTATTCTACAACATTAAACCTACAGAAGCAGATAAATAAAACACTAGAGGAACCAAAATCGTGGTTATAATGGAGATCTTGGTACTCTTTTTTTTTTTTGGTTACTTCAGTACTAACTCCTTTTGCACCTAGACATTACTGTTTCCTTGGGAGTTGTTGGTCATTTACAAACTGTAGAAATGTATGGTAGTCAAAGCTTAGTTTGGTTTGCCAAGACAAATTAATAACATAACTGTAAATCTTAGTTTGGTTGTCTTTGGGAAAAGGGGAGGGATGTGTTTACTTCCTATTTGTTTGCATGAGCAGAGTGGAAATAAACATGTGATCCGCATCACTTCTAGAGGGACTAAACCTAATGTGAAAAGGAAGGACGTTCAGAATTTTAACCAACCTGAAGTGATGGGGTAAAGTATAATGGAGTAATATGCAGTATCTTTTTGTCACAATAACATAATTAAAAATAAGACAAAGAAGTTATCCACAGAATGGAAACCATAAGAGGAATTTTCTGCTTCCTTATGGGCACTTCAGAGACAAAACATTTTGAATCTTAGAAAACAGAAATCAAAATCATCACTCTCACAATCTAATTAGCTTGTCGTGGTGCATGCTCAAGTTGCAAGGCCTTAAATCTGTATGAAACAGAATAGTTGAGAAATCTATATTTGGTTGCCCTACTGAGTAGCATGATTAATCAGTATGATAATTGTATTACTATTAATATAGATATAACAACAGGAGAAGTATTTAATACAAGTAGATTCTTCATCTAATAAAAATAAAAAATAGCACCAATATAGAAACAAGCAAAAGAAAAAACATTGATTACCTTCTCTTTTACACCTTCTTCTCTCTTTGAAATTTGTTGCTGCTTCTGCGATACAGTTGGGCTTGAATCAACATCACTCACCAGTTGTTGTTTCCACTCAAATTGAGAAGTTATAATTAGAACAAGCAACAAGAAGACAAGTAACATCGGTCTTGACATTGTTTACGATCTTCTTTAACTATACCTGATCATATTTACATCACAATTTCATCATCAATATTTCAAGAATTAAATAATAATTCACAAAACCCTCAGGCATTCAACATCTACCATATATAATCAAGCATAAATTCAAAGCAAATACCAATTACTTTAAAGTCGTAACAGTCCCCATGGAATAGCAGCTCCAGAATTAGAATTAGGCAAACCCCATTAAGGAAGTAAAATAAAGCAAGAATACAAAAAGTCCAAGAAAGGACGTAGGAGACCAGTATGCTCACAACTGAAGCCACAAACAGATACTCCAAAACCGCATACTTATTCACAGACATTCAGTAATTCAACAGTCTTTTTTAAAAAAAAATTTAATTTTTCTATTTAAACTTTTTAAAAAAAAAAAAAAAAAAAAAAAAAAAAAAAGACCCACAAATTAGACTGCCCATCATTTCTTTCACTCAATCTTCCATCTATAACCAAGCACGATTTTCCAACTGACCCAGCTTCCCAACTCCAAAAAAAAGGGGGGAAAACCAAAATGTACAGAGAATAATAACAAAATCAAAATCATACAGTTCTTAGTTGATTACTTTAGAAAAAGCAAGAAAACCCATAAAGAATTAAACAAACTTTATCGCAATTGCTATAATTAACACCAAGATAAGCACACTAAAAACTTACAGATCGGGGCGGATTTTAACAGCATAAGCAATGATAAAACTGGAAATCCCTCCGAAATGGGTTTGCGAAAATTTAGTTGTTCGGTTGCTCTTCCCTGACTGCTTTTTTTCTTTTTTTTTTTTTTTTTTCCAATAAAAGCTTGAATTGAGGAGGTTGGGGTATGTCTAATTGAAGAAAGAAAGAACAACTACTGCTGTAAATGAAGTAGAAATTCAAGAAATCAGTTTGATACGGGAGTTGAAAACCAAAGATAATCTGATGACGAAGGCTTTGACAAATACTGCTGAACTGCTAAGTGTTTTTTTTGGGACTCAATTTTAAGCAAGAAATTTTTATTTTTATTTTTATTTCTTATTTCCATCTTATAATTATTTTCTATTTCTAAATTAAATATGCTATAAATATTATTTTAGGAAAATTGGCCAATTTTGTGTGTAACTATTTTTATTAATTAATTAAAGTATAAAATCTTTATTTTTAATATGGTAAGTTCTATATCTTTTTACGAGCAATCTATTAAGTCCTTTAGATTAAAATTTTAAATTTTTCCATCAAAATTTATCACATGCCAAGTTCTGATGATGATAATCCTAATAAGAAAGGAGTGATGACACTGTTGACGCCTTTTGAAAGGAATAAATTGTACAATAAGTATTTACAATACTACAGAACTTTAAAACTATTAGGGTGTAGTTTCTCACCATCTGCGATAGCCTCTTTCCGCTTCTCAATCTGGAGAGAAACTAGCCATTCTTTCCGCTTCTCAATCTGGAGAGAAACATAGTAGAACAGTGTTTGAATTGTTTTGTCCCTTCAAAAAATCATCATGTGTCTGATATGTGATGAATTTTGTCCGAAAAGTTTAATTTTTTGGCCAAAAGGACTTAATAGGCTACTCGTAAAAAGATATAGGACTTACCAAGTTAAAAATAAAGATTTTGGACTTTAGTTAATTAACAAAAATAGTTATGGGACTAAATCGGCCAATTTTCCTATTATTTTATCTGAATATCCTAACCCTCTAGATACTCTTGACTCTCTCAACAAGAGTCCTTACGTTGTATCTGTTCATATTGAGTTTTATTCCTTTTAATAAAAAGTGTTGACAAGACATTCTCTCTACAATATATTCTCTTTACAAGCCGTTCTTTTATTCTCTAATATTTCCCTTTTATTTTATAACACGTTATCAACACAAGCTCTACCACGAGAGATTCCAATATTAGTTTCTACTTGGAATTTGAAGTTTGAAGTTTGAAGTTTGAGATTTGAATCAAGGACAATAAAAAGCGCTTTTATTCCTTTATTTTGTAATATTTATTTACAACGCTTTTTTTCATCCGTAATATTTATTTATTTCCTTTTCTTTCTTGAAGAAAAATGGATGAAGATATATGTCTCGCCACAGTGCGACTACGCATATCATCCTTAAAAATAAGAAATATTTCGTTGATATGAAGATGAATGATGCATATGTTACTACAATTTCTAGTAGTACAAAATTAATTAAAGGCTTCAGAAGAGTAATTATCATGTTACCTAATGGAACGAAATTAATAGTCAACAATGCCATGTTTTCCTCTACGTCTCAAAAAAACTTCTTGAGTTTTAAAGATATTCGTTCTAATGGATATTATTTGGAGACTACAAACGAGGGAAACAATAAGTATCTCTATATTACAAGCATTGTATCTAATAAGAAAACCGTATTAGAAAAATTAAATGTGTTTTCTTCTGACTTGTATTATACAAGAATTAGTGCAATTGAAACACATGCCACAATAAACGGAAAGTTCAAATACCTTTACTAGCTGGCATGACCGGTCAGGTCATCCTGGTTCAAATATGATGCAAAGAATTATTGAAAATTCATATGCACACTCATTGAAAAACCTAAAGATTTTTCAATCAAAGGAATTTTCATGTGCTACTTGTTCTCAAGGCAAACTAATCACTAAATCATCACTAGCTAAAGTTGGAACTGAATCACCAATATTTCTAGAAAGAATTCAAGGTGATATATGTGGACTCATTCATCCTTCATGTGGACTATTTCAATATTTTATGGTCTTAATAGACGCATCTAGTAGATGGTCCCATATATATTTGTTATCAGCTCGCAACTTGGCATTTGCAAGATTACTTGCTCAAATTATAAGGCTATGAGCACAATTTCCAAATCATACGATTAAATCAATACGTCTTGATAATGCTGGTGAATATTCATCTCAAGCATTCAATGACTATTGTAAATCCAGTGGCATAAGTGTTGAACATTCTGTAGCTCATGTTCATACACAGAATGGATTAGTTGAATCACTTATTCTACGCCTTCAATAATAGCTGAACCATTATTTATGAGAATAAAACTCCTAGTTACTACTTGGGGCCATGCAATTTTACATGCAGCAGCACTTGTGCGCATTAGACCTACAAGTTATCGTCAACTCTCCCTATTACAATTGTCTTATGGTCAGGAGCCAAATATTTTTCATCTTAGAATTTTTGGATGTGCAGTATATGTTTCCATAGCTCCACCACAAGGATGGGTCTTCAAATACGATCGGGAATATATGTTGGTTTTAACTCTTCTTCTATTTTAAGATATCTTGAATCCATGACGGGAGACTCTTTTACGGCACGATTTGCTAATTATCATATTAATGAATCAAAATTCCCAATGTTAGGGGGAGAAAGGAAAAAACCGCTTGGTAAGAGTATATCATGGAATACTTTGCAATCACTTGATTCCCGTACAAAACAATGCGAAATTGAAATTCAAAAGATAATCCATATGCAAAGTATAACAAATCAACTATCATATGCATTTACTGACCTTAAAAGGTAACTAAGTCACATATACCAGCTGTAAATACTCCTTTACGGATTGATGTCCCAATAGGACAATCAGTCAATGAAATAGCAAATGAGTCTATGGTGCGACATAAGTGTGGCAGACTAATTGATTCTAAAGATAAAAATCCCCGCACAAGAAAGAGAGCAAATGCTCTAAATGAGTCAATTGAACAAATTTACACTCCTGACAAGTCAAGAAACATAACGGATAGAATTACTTCAGAAGAAATTCATGTACCTGAAAATAATGAGAAACAAGAGAATGATGAGATATCAATAAGTTATGTCTATACAGGAAAATGATTGAGTTGAACAAAAACAAACGTCGATAATACATTTGTATATAACGTAACAGTATCCATTATGCATGATGATAATGATCATGAACTTACATCTGTCGATGAGTGTCAACGTAGATATGATTGGTTAAAGTAGAAAGATGCAATTCAAGTAGAATTAAACTCATTTGCAAAACGTGAAGTCTTTGAACCTGTAGTTCAGACACCTGGAGATGCAATTACATTTTGATACCTCATTAGCCTTGCAGCTAATAAAAAACTTGATATGCGTCTTATGGATGTAGTTACAACCTATTTTTGTGGTTCACTTAATAATGATATTTATATGAAAATCCCTGAAGGATTTAAAATACCTTAAGCATACAAATTGAATTCTCGAGAATTATATTCGATAAAATTACAAAGATCTTTGTATATGGATTAAATCAATCTGTGTGGTACAATTGTCTCAGTGACTATTTATTAAAAGAAAGTTATCAAAATAACCAAATTTGTTTGTGTGTTTTCATTAAAAAAAAAAAAAAGCAAATTTTGAATTTGCTATAATTGTTGTATATGTTGATGATTTAAATATTATTGAAACTTCTAAAGAGATTTCAAGAGCGGTAGATTCTTTGAAGAGAAAATTTGAGATGAAAGATCTCGAAAAAACTAAATTTTGTCTCGGCCTACAGATCGAGAACTTGAAATATCGAACTGAAATTTCTGTACATCAACTTATACGAAAAAGGTCCTTGAAAGATTTTATATGGACAAAGCATATCCATTGAGTATTTCAATGGTTGTTCGATCATTTGATATAAAAAAAAAAAAAAAAGGACATTTTTCGACCTCGTGAGGATAATGAAGAATTTCTTGGTTATGAAGTACCATATCTTAGTGCAATAGATGCACTAATGTATTTTGCTAATAATTCAAAATATGATATAGCTTTTATTGTTAATTTATTAGCAAGATTTAACTCATGTCCAATTAGAAGACATTGAAATGGAATTAAACATGTATTTCAATATCTTCGAGGTACAATAGACATGAGATTATTGTATGTTAACAGTTTCAAACCACAATTCATTGGTTATGCTTATGTTGACTACTTGTTTGATCCACATAAAGTCAAATCACAAATAGACTATCTTTTTACATGTGAATATACTACTGTTTCATAGCGTTCTACCAAATAGACACTTGTTACTACTTCTTCAAACGAAGCAAGTCGTGAATGTGTCTGGTTAAAATATATGATTTTACATATCCGGGAGACTCGTGGTTTATCTTTTGAGAAGAAATCTCCTACAATAATCTATGAAGACAATGCAGCATGTATAACTTAGTTGAAGGAAGGATATATTAAACAGGATCACACAAAACATATTTCACCAAAATTTTTCTTCACTCATGATCTTCAGAAGAATGGTGATATAAATGTTCAATAGATTTGTTCAAGCAACAACTTGGCATATTTGCTTACAAAGGCGTTACCAACTTCAACATTTAAAAGATTAGGGAATCAAATTGGAATGCGTCGACTCAGTGATCTTGCGTAACTTTTGTTTAGGGGTGTACAAGGCAAAATGTACTCTTTTTCCTTCATTAGAGTTTTTTCTCAATGATTTTTTTCTCTAGTAAAGTTTTAAAGAGACATATTCCTTATACAATAGATATTCAAGGGAGAGTGTTATAAATATTATTTTATTTGAATATCCTAACCTCCTAGATACTCTTAACTCTCTCAACAAGACTCCTCACGTTGTATCTATAAATATTGAGTTTTATTTCTTTTAATAAAAAGTGTTGACATGACATTCTCTCTACAAGACGTTCTTTTATTTTATGATATTTCCCTTTTATTTTATAACAAAATATTATATTTATATTTATATTTTTTATACTAAAATTTATGAGGATAAATCACCAATTTAGTCCCTTAAGTTTATATTTTGATCTATTATGGTCCCTCATAATTATTTTTGTCCAAAGTAGTTCTTTAAGTTTATGTTTTGATCTATTTTGGTCTTCAATATTTATTTTTGTCCAAAATAGTCCCTTAAAAGTTTTTAAATTGATCAAAGTGGTCCTTTGACCGTTAACATCTAAATATTTTATTAACTCTCCTTGTGCGTGATATCTTAAACTCTCTCTAATTTTGAACAAAAGTACAAAAATGCCCCTCTAAAAAAGGCACGAACAAGGAAAATTAACGGAATATTTGGATGTTAACGGTCAAAGGACCACTTTGATTAATTTCAAAATTCGTAAGGGACTATTTTAGATAAAAATAAACATGAAGGACCATAACAGATTAAAATATAAATTTAAGGGACTAAATTGATGATTTATCCAATTTATAATTATTTACTATCTTCTCTTTTATGCCCGAAAAAAGTGAGAAATTGCAAAGGCATGCCCCAAAAGACATGATTTTACTTCCCTAACCCATTGCTCTCTCTCTCTCTCTATATATATATATTCTTCTCTTGGCCGTCTTTTGCCCTTTGTGTATTTTTAGATTCTCGAAAGAATTTTCTCAACCTTTGATCGATTGCTGGAAGACAAAAATGACTCTTGGTTCAGGAGGATCTGGGGTTGTTGGTAAATTCTCTATCACCACATGCACACAGATGCTTATAATTAGATGGTTATCTGTTATGGGGTCCGCGGGATCTTGATTGTCTGACTTCTTGAACATGAAATGGGTTTTTGGAAATCTTTGTGTTGGGTATGTGGGATTTGGTTTAAATTTAGAGGATTGAAATGGGTTCGTGGTTCTGTGTTCTGAAACTGATTGACTTTTTTTCTTTTTTCCTTTTTTTTTTTTTTTTTTTTTTCATTTCTGAGTTCTAGTTGATTTTTTTTTTCCCCTTTTGGTAGCTTATACCGTAAAGCTTTCATGCATTCAGGCTTTCTGCTTCTGTCATGTTGGTAGGGTTTTTTGTGATGGAAACTATGATTTTCTTTTGGAATTTTTTTAATTTTTTAATTCTTTTATGATTGAGGACATGTGCCTAGAAAAGTTTATGATGTAACAAAGGCCTTTGAGTTTGTCTCCTTTGCTTGATAGTTTCTCTGAAGTTTATCTGGTGGGCAGAGCAATTTTGAAGGTCGGGTAGAATGCTTATCTTAGCTTCGGGCATTGTGTGTGTACGGATGGTAATTGGGGCTGATTTTTATGGTTTATCAAATTTCTGAACTGTATGTAAAAGTGTGAGTTCCATATCAAATTTCCGAACGGTATGTAAAGGAGTGATTTCCAACAAATTCTATGCAGAAGTTCTGAAGGATTGTTGCTTTTCAGCTTGTTGTGGTTTTTTGTAAGCCATTGGTCATAGTTTGATAGCTTACTGGGTGTCTAATCATTTACTTGGTGAACACTGAAATGATTCTACTGAGTTTGGGGGTCAAAAGAGACAAAATCCACTCTTAAATTCAATTACATAAGTGTATTCATTTTGTATTGTATGTTTGTAGTGTACTGTCATGCTTTGTTATTTGGTATGCAGTGGAAAGTTGATTTTCTGGAAGGGATTGAAAGATATTGCAATGCAGCATTATGGTATTGGATTACAGTCAAGAAAACCATTTTTGAACTGCTTTTGATGAGTTTTCCTGAATGGGTTGCTCTATTGTGGTTGAGTTGGCTGCTGACCTCTGGTTTCTCCTTAGTTCTTGCAGAAACCTTAGAAGGGCCATAATCTGATCGTATATTTACTTCACAAAAGACTTCAATTCACTGAGCTAACCTTTCTTCTCTCATAGCATTGTTCTAACCAAGTTTTGCACTTCTGCAGTCCCTCGAAACTTCAGGCTGTTGGAAGAACTTGAACGTGGGGAGAAGGGTATTGGAGATGGTTCTGTCAGTTATGGAATGGATGATGCTGATGATATATACATGCGTTCTTGGACAGGCACCATTATTGGTCCTCACAATGTAAGATATTGCATAGTTTTCTTTATCAACTGTTTAATGTTGTTTTGCATGATAATTCCTGTAACTGTGCCATCCATAATAGATAGATAGTATGGCTAACTCCCCACCCCCTTGGAAAAGGGAAACTTTTATGCAAAGGAAGTAACATAGTGAGCTTCAAATGAGTTTCCTTATGCTCCTATCTGCTGACTAAAAGTGAAAATGTGCTGAATTACCTCTCTATCTCTACTCCCTCTCCCATCTCTCTCTTCCTGCAGTGCTCATCTTCTTGCCTTTCTGCTCTCCTCTTGGCATTGGAAACTCCTGATAGAAAAGCTTAACATCCCTCCCAATGTTCACCTTTTGTTTTTTCATCAAATTGTTATTCCCAATCTTATTTCTCAAAATGAGGTGATTGTTTCTGTACAAGCCTTTTTATGTTGCAGTGGATGTGCAATAAAGCAAGATGTACATGTTTAGGCTTGTTTCTATGTTGAGGAATGAGTATATTGGTATAGGAATTGATGACTGGAGGTAGCAGCACAGCAATGAGAGTGTCAGCGTTACATAAGGGGTAGCAAGTGACTGGGTTAGGGGTTTTGTAAGTAAAGGAGAACAAGGATGGAGAATTAGATGGTGGAAATAAAAATATTTATGCCATAAAGGAAGTAAATTGGGTGAAGAATCCTGTTGAATTGATGAACTCACTAAACCCCGTAAATTGATATTTTGAAGTGAAAAATTTCTTAAAATGATATGAATGTATTTATTGGGTTGACAATCAATTAAATTCATGGATGTATTGGATTTCCATTTAGATTTATTAAATGTTTTGGGGCCATCCAAAAGCAATATCTTATTATAAAGGTTTGTATATGAATGAAATCGAGATTCAAATTGCCAGCTCAATGTATAGTTTCTGTTAGTTGCTTATCTAGACTTGAAAGAGACTATTTGTATTATTTTCTTTGCATGAATAGGGAACATTTGATGATCTCCTCGGAGTTTGTGTTTCTTTAAATGAAATTTAGTCAAAATCTATGTTAAAAAGACTGCAAAACCAAGAAATGAATGAAAGAGGGAGAGAGATTATATTTGGAGAAGTAGATTAATGAAATGAAGCTAGGATAAGATCTATGTATTTGGATTAACCTTATTGGTCATAACTTAAGAAGGAAAAATAATGAAACACGTGACCTGTAGTACTGAAACATAGGTCTTATTCAATCCTTGTGGTAGTTGATTAAACTGGGAAGAAAAAGCTTAATCTTGATAATTTAGGCTTAGTGGTTCCTCTCATATCTGGTGAAGCTTTTATCATTATACATGAGAAGAGATCTACAGTCCTCCTTGGCCCTGCTTCTCAAGTTTCTCCTGGCGTCAAATTAAATGAAAAACTCCATATTACACTTGTGATTACATTAGGGGATAAGACATGGAGATACAGTCTTGAACATTTTTTATTCTTGCCCCTTCCGTTGAAGAATTACCACAATTATCAAGCATTTTTGTCACACCCAAGGCATCTCAAGCAAGATGTGACTAATGTTGCCATTCTTTCATTTCTTTTCGTAAATTGTTTTCTAGGAAGTGTGTACTCAGTGGTATGTGCTATTGTAAAATTTCAATATCCTTTATCAGGTTGATTATGTGAATGAAGTAAAAGAATTTGCTCTTGATCTCTTTAGCTATTGTATTTTTCAGTCACGAATCCATGTTTGATTTATTTACATTTTCTATTATTTTTAGTCTGTGCATGAAGGCCGAATTTACCAGCTGAAGCTGTTCTGTGACAAAGATTATCCTGAAAAGCCTCCCAGTGTTCGTTTTCACTCACGCATCAACATGACTTGTGTGAATCCAGAAACCGGAGTGGTAATTTTAATATTTGGACGTACACTCAATATAACTTCTGTAAAATGTTTATGATTGACCTTTTGAAAATGATCCTTGAAGATCTCTTTAAAAAAATTCATCTGGATTGCTGAAAAGAGTGATGTCTTCTGGAAAGCTTTAAAGAAAAATCCACACCCTTTTTATCATATTTGAAGCTACAAAAGTACCCTTAAGATTTACACAATTAACACCTGCTTTCTTTCAAAAGGCAGAAACCTGGAATTTACCCTCATCAGTTTCTGTAACCACCTTTATCACCATTGTAGATGCCAATGCAGGTGATTCTAGTAAGAGTAAGGGGGGGAAGATGGATCTTGGGCATATGAACTATGAATGGCTGGATTGGGGTTCAAGAGGAAGAAATGGATACTGGAGCATATGGAGATACAGGGAAAAGGTGGAAAGGCTAGCATGTTGAGAGACAGATAGAAAATAGGAAGGGGTGGAGGAGGTGCTGGGAAATGTCCTCTGGTGATGACTCGAGGCATAGATAAAAAAGAGGCACAATTAGGAGGCCAGGGGCTGGGAAATGGCCTCTGGTGATGACTTGAGGCATAGATAACAGAGAGGCATAATTAGGGGATGTGGAACAGAGTAAGAAGAAAAATGCTTGTTTTGCTATCAATGGGTCTGAAACTCTGCTTGAGAAACAAGTTCACAGTGGTACATGTGAGAGATCTGAGCAAAGAAAAAGCTGCAAGCTTCAAGGTCTCACCTTTTGTTGGAGAAATCCAAAGGGAATCATGTTCACCAAATGAGCTTTTAATTTGACTTTTCTGTTTGATTTTTACAGTAGAAAATGGTATTGGTTGGTATTCTAGGGACCACGTACTTCATACTATTCTGTTGAGGCCTTTATTTGGTATTTTAAATTCATCATCTTGTCACATAGACTTCTCTTCTAGCTTCAACACGTTTCTATGAGTCTTCTGGATGCCAAAATCAGATATGGCTCAATGCTTTTATTCATGTATATCCTTTCCTTTTTATTTGAGCAGCCACTCGCTTTGTTCTTACATCTTGTTTGAAGACTTAGGTTACATAACTGCACAGATAGCTGAATGTTAACTTAGGTGGGAATCAGAAATTACAGATTAGCTTGCCTTATGGAATTTAAAGATAGGGTTTTTGTATTGGAATTTTATTTGATGTCTTGTTACAAGTTATGGATCCTTAGCAAACATGTTATAACAATCTCAGATTGACACAAATCTTGCTTGCAGTTGATTCAAATTAGTGTATTAATTGAGTAGATAACGGTTAAAACTGTTCTTTTCAGAGCTTTTATGTATGTAGGTACTCCTGTTGTTCACATACATGTTTGTGGTTGTTTGTTTGCTGCTATCTTACAGATAGAAGTGAAGAAGTTTGGCATGCTCTCAAATTGGCAGAGGGAATTCACCATGGAGGACATATTGACTCAGTTGAGGAAGGAAATGGCGGCCCCTCACAACCGAAAGCTCGTTCAGCCTCCAGAGGGTACCTTTTTCTGAGTAGCCTAAAATGTCATCAGAGATACTTGAAAAAGATGCAAATGTAAACTATAAATTCACAGCCAAAAAAAAAAAAAAAAAAAAAAGAAAAGGGCCCCAACAGTAAATAGTTCTCAATTGTGTGTTGCAGCGGATGTTTCTTTCAGATATTGTGGATGTTGATGATGCATCTTCTGATTGGTCTCCTTTGACTAAATATATGTAAGATACTACCCTTAATTTTACTTTGCCTGTTCATCCATTCCCATGACAAAAGTCCCTCCCCAGGTGGAAAACACCCCATAATTGCTTAGGATCCACCATTTGGAATACAGATAAGATCACAAATGTTAGCTGAATATTAGTTTCTCTTTGACAAACGGTTTAATTTTAACTAATTTTAGGTTCAATTCGACACAAAAGTTATAAATGTATACGTCTAGCTCACTCTACTACAACTTAAGCTTGGGAGTGGGGAGTGGAACTGAGAAAACATCCAAGAACAATGTGGTTTTTTTTTCCTTTGGTTTCTTTATTTGTCTAATCACATTGAATATGTCTTTGTATTGATTATAGTTTATGATTTATTTTAAATTTTGATTCACTTTTATTTTTGATGTGTTTTAAATTCATGACTTCTTGGATCATAAGTGAAGTATTTTTTTAACGTATTGATTATATTTTAGTTTTGTGTTATAGTTTTTTTTTTATATAATTTTTTTTTTCCCGCATTAGATAAGGATACTAAGAAATGAGAACTGAGAAACATCCAATCCGCTGCACAATTTAGCTGCTCCGCTTTGGGATGGAGAGTCAATTTCCCTTCTGCTTTCCACACGTTTCCTTTTAATGATTTCCACGACTAAGTAAAACATAACCTTGTCTTCACGCCTAAAATCGTATTTGTTGCCTAAAATTCTGTTCATATTATTATTAGAAATATTGGTAAATTTAATCTCTATTTATTTAGTTATTGATGTAATTGATTTTTTTATTTAATAAATCTTTAATGTACAATGGACAACGAATAAGTATATTTGATCCCTTATTTTGTAATAATATCTTTGATTTTTTTTTTTTTTTTTTTTTTATTATTACTTGATAAAATCTCAAACAATATTTATTCATGTGTATCTTTTCCTAACCCTTAATTTTTATTCATGTACTCATGAGACTATTATTTTATAGAAAATTTATTTCTAAAATTGTATAATTAAAATTGCTATTGAAAAAACATATTATAAGTTAAGAAAGTGTAGTTTAATTGGTAGTAATTTAACTTATAATATAAGGAGTCGTGAGGTGAAAGTACTTCAAAATGTTCAAAACAAAATAAAAATAAAAATATAATTTTGTTGGTAATAATCTCATTTATAATCTAAGAGGACATAAGTTAGAGTCACAAAGGCTAATAAACCTTAAAATTTTAATGAATTTTTTTTTTTTTTATATTATTTATAAATAATATATTTAAGGCTAAAAGACCTTATATTATTTATATTTTTAGTAAGAAAATTTTTTCTTTTGGTCTTATAATTATTTTTATTTCTCGAACTTGGTCCTAAATCGTAAAAAATTAAGAATTTGGTCCTATAACTTTTTTTTTTCAAACTTAGTCTTAAATCTTAAAACATAAGAACTTGGTCCTATAACTATTTTTTCCCCCAAATTTAGTCTTAAATCTTAAAAAATTAAGAACTTGGTCCTATAATTATTTTTATTTTCTTAACTTGGTCCTTTTGACTAAATATGTGAAATTTTTCGATCGTTTAAGTCACATTAAAAATACATATTCAAATTTATGAGGCATTTTATGACAAGAGGTAAAGTACTGTGTTTTTTAGAAGAACTAAGTTCAGAAAACTAAAATAGTTATGTGACTAAATTTTTAATTTTTTAAGAATAAGGACCAAGTTCAGAAACAAAAATAGTTATAGGACCAAATTCTTAATTTTTTAATATTTAGGACCAAATGTGTGAAATGAAAATAGTTATAGGACTAATACATGATTTAATATTTATTTACAATTTTTTTTTTAATAAGAAAAGCTTATGTTATTTAATTTTTTTTTTAAAAAAAAATCTTATATTCAAAATAAAAAGCCTCACAATTTCATATGTATTTATATATATATATATATATATTGTTAAAATTTAAATATATTTTAAAAATTATTATCGACTTGCAAGTATAATATATGAATGGTTGGTTCAATTATATATATACATATGTATAATATGAATTTTTTTTTTTTTTTTTATGAATATATGTATAATATGATTAATCCACGTCTTGTCACAATTTTTGAAGTTCCATGGACCAAAAAAGAAACAAATTAATGCATACTCGTTTCTTCTCTTAATTTGGGCTCATTTTCAAGTACAAGTTCTTAACTCTTCTTAATTACCTACTTTTTTTCATACTCAATAACCAAATTCAATAGTTTATTTTAGAAAAATTATTTGTATTTCATATTTTATTTTTCTTGTCACATTAATAAAAAAGAAAGAAATATTTATATTAATATTTATCAATTATTTTTATTTAATAAAGTAAATTTAAAAATATTTTAATATTTTTTAATTAAAAGACACATTTTTTTATATATTTTTTAAATAGTATAATATTTTATTTGTGACAGAAAAATTATTTACAGCAGTAAATTTATTCGATTTATTTTTTTTCTCTAATCCTTTTATATATATATATATACACAATATTTAAATTCAAGAATTTATTTTAAATATTGGGAAAATAATTTGGACATGGTTTTATCTTATGGGTCTATTTCTTGAATGAGAAACATTGGGCGTCAGACTAACAGACATTAGCAGAAAATTGAGGCAAACATCCATAAAAAGGTGGTCACCAACGTAACGAAACAACTCCACTTGGACATCAACTTGCATACTTTTATTTCCTCACTCCCAAATTCTTATCTTCAACATTCCAGAACCAAGCCTTCCTTATCCATAACCAAAATAAAATGCAATATATCTATTTAATATGTTAAGACAATTATGGGGTTTGACAGCATTCGTAATCAATTATTTGACATCGTTTTTTTATTAGTTATATAAAAAAAAAAAAAAAAAAAAAATTCAAGTTAACAATAAACATCTAAATTTATATGTTTATATCTTATAACATATCAATAAATACTTACGTTGTAAGATTGAGTATCACATTATATATACATAAGAAAACTAAATAGTCCTTTTCAATATGTTTTGTCTAATTCTTTATTTTTAGTTTCATTAATTCTTAAGTTATTTATTAATCATTTCGTATATTTTTGAACAAGTTTTTGATTAACTTATTTTTTAATTAAAAAAAATAAAATTATAAATTTTTAGTTAAAAATTGGAAAAAAAAATTAAAATAATAAATAAACTCTAACTTCTGTTTGTGTATAATAAAAAATAAAACAAAAATTGTGAAAATTTTTATTTGAATTTCTTTTTTGCACTTTAATTTTTAATTAAAAAATAATTTTACCTAATTATTTAAAAATCACAAAAGAACCAAATTTGAAGATTAATAAATAATTTAGAGACTAAACAAATTAAAAAAAAAAAGTTCAAGAACTAAATAAAATATTTTTATACTTACCACATAATAACATTATATACTTTTTAAATAAAATTTTGAGATTTCTTTTTTGCTTTAAAAAAACCACAAAATATCTTTCAATTTTATATATTTTTAATAAAAAATTAATTAATAAAATTTTTTAATAAAACATAATAAATTTTATCTTAATACTCTATTTTATTTTTTAAATGAACATTAAAGTTTGTTTTGATTTAAAAAATTAAGTTTTATTCTTTTAATTTTTTTTTTATTATGTTAAAAAAAAAAATTATGTCTGGTTCACTCGTAAAATAAAATAATGCATTAAATAGTTATAAGTTTAACAAAATTTTGTAATAGAAATGAGTGTTGTAATAAAATATCAGAAGCAGTCGGTTTCCAAGGCTAATCAGTTCAAGTTCATTCATATGACCATGTACAATAGCGTACGTCACCGTATTTTACCAATCTGTTTTTCGATTTTTTTTTTTTTCCTAAAAAATTTTATATTTTTTAAAAATTCAGATTATTTTTTTGAATTTGAAATTTATACAATTGAATTAAAAAAAAAAAAAAAAAAAAAAAACGTGTTAGAGCAAAGGAAATGCATGAATATAGACTTTAATCTTAAAAAAAAGTCAAAAAAAAAAAAAATGAAAAGATTTTTTCAACTTTCAATGAGGACAAAGCAGTAATTCACAAAATTAGGATTTGTTTTTTGAATCTTTTTATATTATAAAATACGTTACATTTATTTAAATAATTATTTTTTTTGTTTAGTGTACCAAGTGTTCTGAATGGGTCCCAATCATTGACGAAACCTTTAAATAATTATTACGTTTGTTTTTCCTCTAATTAAGATAATTTAATATAAAAAAAATCAAAATATTCTTTTTTTTTTTTTGCTAAAATAAATATTTTACTCCATTTTTTATTTTATAAAAAGTAATTAATAAATATTAATCGTAAAGTATTAATTATAAAAATATTAAAATAAAATACTAATAAATACTATATTAATTTTACAATATTACAAAAAAAAAATTAAATCTCATAATTTTTTTAAAAAGTGACAATAAAATAATAATAATAAAAAAAGAGAGTCCATTTTCTTTACTAGTAGCAACATGGAGATTTAATTATCAGAAAAAAAAAAAAAAAAAAAAAAAAACAAAGGATTTTTTTATTTATCATTAAGTAACATTTATATTTTTTTATAATATTTTTTAATTAATATTTTACAACTAATGCTAATTAATATTTTTAATAAAAAAATTATAAATTAAATAATATTTTAATCTTAAAAAAAAAATTCAAAATTAGTATTTTCTTAAAACGGTACAAAAGCTTGTCTAATACTCCCCCCGTTTTTTTTTTCCCTTTCTCTTTTCTTTTTCCTCATGACAATAAGAAGATAATAAATATTTCTATTTGTCATCTTATAAAATATTAGTATTTAATGATATTTTTTTCTTAATATTTCTTCAATTAATGATTTAGTATTTATCTATTTAATCCCTTTGTGTTTTCTGTACCTGTCATATTAAATTTTTTTTTTTTTATTTGTTAGGTTAAAAAATTAAGATACATTTATTGATGTTTTTTCTTTAATACCTTATAATTACAACTCATACTTATTAATTATTTTTTTAAAATAAAATAAAGTTAAAGAATTTATATATATATATATATATATATATATATAGGTTTTATACCAAGTTTGGCCCTAATTAGGCCAAAGAATCGCGGTATGGCCTTGGGTTGGAAACGTTGTGCGGGAATGGCCTGAACGCAGGTGCAAGCTGCAATGTAGAGAAAAACGCAGCTAGAAGCTGCGATGTCACGCAGGACAACGCAGCTTAAGCCTGCGACATAGCCGCCCCTTTCTTTCCTGCGTCTTCCTTCTCCCCGTCCCTCCCAGCTCCGTTCCCCCCTTCTTCATTTTCTCATCCGCGCCACTCTTCTTCCCGTTCTTCTTCTCCTCCCAGCAACCCAACGCCAGCGTTCCCCGTTCTTCTTTCCTCTCAAAGGTACACACATCTCTACCTGGCATTTGGGGGCAACCCCCCCCCCCCCACTGTAATTTTTTTGATTATTTCAGTATTTTATAAGTTTTATTTTTTAATTAGTCTATGCTTACATTAGTTATTTGTTAATTGT
>JAXGGT010000168.1:71126-83581 GCA_035583425.1 Marsdenia floribunda | reverse complement strand
ATCCAAAAAAAAAATGTAAAAAATAAATTTTCCCAAAAAAAAAAAAAAAAAAAAAAGGTCACTTTCTTTAATTTCAAAATAACCATGATGCATACCAAATTTGAAATTCAAATAAAACTCAAGGAACCCCATTAAATAATTCAAGGAATCAAGACCTAGAAAGCTTATCCTCACGAGGAAGGAAGTCCAACTTTGATCTTCAATGATTTCTTATTTTTCTTTATAAAATTACTAGTGTATTGGTGTTGATTGGAAATGCCTCTAATTGAATGATGTGACTCAATATTTAGAGTAATATATATTAATATTTGATGATTGACATTTAAGATTTTGGAATGAATTTGTATTTGTTAATTGAATTTAATTACCTTTAAGAGGTAAATAATTGAATATGATAACGTTGAAGTTGAAAATCGACTATTGCTAAAATATGTTTTTATTTTATTTTATTTCTTCATTTAATGACCGAGTTAAAATACCCAAAAGTTACTATTTATATAGGCTCCTCAAACTGAATGAGTTAGGGGTAACAAACTAAGTATAAGTAATTTTTTTTTTTTTTTAGATTGTTACAAATAAATCATTCCATTTAAATTTTAATATAATTATAATTCAAACATAATTTATATATATATATTTTTTAAAATACTATCCAAATAAATTCTTAACCATATTAGTATAAACAAACTTGGAAGGAAGTTAAATGATGGTTTTTGTCTATACAGTATTGATAGTTTTTATGTGAATTAATATCTAATTTTGATTTTTATCTTTTGTGATTCCCATTTTTTAACTTTTTATTGCAATTAATTTTTCCGCTTAATTTTGATCAGTGCGGGTAGAAAATAATATGTGTTCGACACGTGATTTATTTGTTTGTTTGAGATAAAATGACTATTTTAAATCTTTTTTCCATCCCAATTGTAAATTTATGATTTTTTTTTGACTTATCAAAAAATATCTGTTGTCGAACCTTAATCAAATATTTATAATTTGGAAGAAAATAAATCTTTAAAATTATCTTTTTACCCTATACAAGTAAATCACATATTAGACGCATACTATTTTTTAATCGTATTCTGATAGAATTAGATAGAAGAATTAATTACGTTAAAAATGAGAATTTAAAAAAAAATAATAATAAAAAATAAAGATTAAAATTGAATTTGTATAAAAATTAATACGTTACGGACTAAAATAGCTATTTTTCCCGCAAGTTAAAATTAATTAACTTAAAAGGCTTTTGGGGCCCGGTCAATTTTTATTACATATCCCAGGAAAAAGATTCCTATTTTGAGTTGATGTCCAAATAAATATAGGCTTAACATATGAGTACGAACGAACCCACTGGGAGGTAAAAGTACTTAAAGCTTATGTGGCCGAGTTAGTTTTACCTGAGGACATGTTCGATTTTTGTTCCAGAGCCAGAACAGAATCCCCAATTCCTCCTCGCCTTCGACACGTAAATTATACGAGCCCAGAGGAGTAGTGGATGCTCCATTGCTGGGCTATTAATTTGCTGTTTACTCCATTGAATACAATTTTTTTCATTTACTTTGTTTATCAATTATACGTAATCACAAGTTTTGTACGTATATAAATCATCTGAATTTGCTGACTTTTGGTCCGGTCATCTTTTCAGGTGAGTGATTCTGTCTATAGCTTTCGTTGGTATCTTTACGTGTCTGTTTTTTTTTACGTTCGTTGAATTTTATGGTTTAGGAATTCTTTAGTGTATCGCACGATTTTGGAGCTGCTTCAGTAATTTTAATTTGTTTTGGTTTTGAAAAGATCATATATATATATATATAGATGTTCTTCTTCGCGATTGTTTTGGTTGAATTTGAATAGAAATCAATTTTACTTCTTATATCTTTCAAAATAGTGAAAGCATGGCATGTTAGGAATTCATCATCTTCTGAAAAGGTTGAATTTTTCGGTACTATTTCGCTGTGTGAATATATATAGGGTTCCGTGAAGATTCTTATGTTGATCTTTTTAATTTGTCAATCAGTGGGAGTGGAGAACAATGGCTCGGAGAGTCCCATCATTGGTCGATCTATGTGTTCAGCTCGCAATTGATAATGTTCGATATCTTGGGGATGTTGGAGAAACTGATTTTCATCTTTTGGAGCGCATTTTACCTCATTGTACACTTGATCAGTTGGTGCATGTTGAGCGTTGTACTGAGGCAAGAAGGATTTATCTCTGAATTCCCACCACTTTACAGCTTCATTCTTCAAATCGCATACTATATGACTGAGTTAAGTGTTTTAATTATACTTCTTTATTGCAGGGGAGGGATCTGAGCCCTGTAACTAATCGGCTTTGGAAGAAATTTTTTGAGCGTAATTTTGGTACAAACAGTGTAAATGTTGTGGTTGAGAGGATGAAAAAGGAGAAAGTAAAGTTTTCATGGAGAAAGTTGTATGAGGTAGCAAACTTTCCTTTTTCTATTCCTGTGGTCTCTGCCTACTGGAAAACTACACTCTACTGGCTTTTCTCATGTCTGATGACAGATACTTTGCAACGGGGGTGGATTTAACTAACCGCTTAGTGCCCTAAACGTTTACGTTTCTTTTCTTTTTCTTTTAGACGTTTCAGTGTAGCTGCCTGTTTTTTCTGTTCTTCAATTTCTAGTATTTAATCACTCAACGCTTCTTTCATGGGCCATCATCTATCATTTGACCATATGTGTTTCCTTTGTTATTGTCTTCAAATAAATTAATCTACTGTAACAAGTACTGTTCTCTGTGCAGGCGAAGTTGAAAGCTCTAGAAGACAAAGAACAAAGGATATCAGAACGAGTGAGGGAGGGATACCGAATGGAAGAAGCAAGTAAGTTTTTCACTTTCTATTCTTTTGCTTGAAATTAAATTGATACAGTACAAATGTACAATCTCATATTTTTCTTTCCTTATATTGTGTCAGAACACATTTTTATGCGTTCTTATATTTGCATGATCTCGTAAAGTTGCCCCTTGCATTTGAAGCTATATTTGCCTATGACGTGAAATGTTGGGTCAGAGGCACTTTGGTTGATTCAGAATGTTTTCAATTAGGCTTACCTCCACAAAGATTCCCACTCTGTGATCTTAAGAACTAATACAGATACCATGGTATATATAATATTGAACAGTTTGGGGCAAAATTTTCATCTGTGTGGATCTAATTGGGCTCTTGGATATTGCTGGTTTTAACTGGGTTTCATGGCTCTTCGCAGAGAAGCAAAACCGGCAAATTCAGCTGTGCAATAAAATCCCACCTTCAAGTGGTAAAAGAAATTTTTATGGAGGTATCCTCAGCACACACTTTATTATTATTCTGTTTGATTGATTTTAATGGATTTGTCCTCAGTATCCACTTCTATTTAATAAGTAACAGAAGCTGTGATGTCAAAGGTGTTGTATTTTGATATGTTTCTTCTAGTTGCGTGATGCATTTTCTATCTTTGTATGCACAGGACCTTACAACTGTGTCTCCAATACGAAGAGCAATATAATGAAGAAGGCAAAATTAGAATTTGTCAACAGGTAAGACTTGTCTAGGATAAGATGTTTCCTCTGTGGCTTTGAATGCTAATTTTATAAGATAAATGAAGATGTTATTATGGGCTGGCTTTTAGTACTGGCTTTATAAATTTATAAGGTAAGCGAAAGATCTTTTGTCATTCCTCTCAGTGACAATCTTGCATCTAGGCTTATATTCTTTTCTATATGTCCAACTTCAGCTTTTAGATCCTACTGAGAAAGTACAACATCCTTTGAACCTGTAAACCAATGTGTTGGGTATTTCATGCATACAAGGAATTTAATATCAAGGGTCTGAAGTTTATTCCATTCTTGTAGATACAAGTATGTCATCACATCTATGGTCCAGTAGAGCACCAAAAATGTTGAAGCATTTTGAGAATTTGTTAACTATTTCAACTAATTTAGATGAGATTCTTGCTTTCCTCAAAGGAAATAGAGTGACTGCAAGATAAATGCTATTGGTAATACCATTTGTAATACATGTGAATTGGAAGTCAAGCTTATCAGATCTTGACCCCATCAAATTTTGAATGGATTACATAGCTTATCTTCATATCAAAGCCAGTAAGAAAAAGGCTGAGTTTTATTAATCTTTGCTTTCTAATTTCAGCCGGGAGGTTAAGAATTTAGCATGCATGAAGAACAAGGTGGTGCAAAGGGCTTATAGGTACCTTTCTGTTCTTTACACCAGGTACATCTAGACGAGGCTAATGAAGGAAAATCAATTAATCTTTTTCTTTTGCTTGTTTGTCAGTTTTTCTCCTGCAAGAACATCCGGTAGCTTTTCCAATGTGTCTTCTCCTTCAGTATCCAGAAATACCAAGCCAATAGGAAAATGATTTTAGAAGGCCTTGTAAAGTTCACAAGGATATCTGTGCCTTTGAAGTCCAGGAAGGTATCTTTAGAATGGCTTGTGAAAGCCCAATATTTCAAGTGTATTCTTAAGTGTGCCTGTAAGGAAACTGGATGTCAACTATCTTGTTTCATATATTTAAATTGTATCTATCTCCTCACTTCAGACTACATTTGAGATATTGAAAGGTTCTGCTATTCTTTAACCCTCACAACATCATTCCCATTCCTTCCCTGTAGAAAAGATTATTGTATGTTGGTTCTTGGATTTGTGTGGAGAAAACTTCTGTTGTTTTATTCTTTTAAAAATAGTCCAAATATTATTTTCCTTGGTTTTAATTTCTCTTTGATAGCAAAGAGGGGACTTTCTATTAATTGAGTGCAAAAAATATATTCAACATTTCAGGGCATTCACTTGCTATTCTGTTATCTGTCATGTCTTCTTCACAATCATCAAAAAATTCGCTGGCTTATTATATACAAAGCAATTTGGGTTCACAAAACCTACAGGTAAATCTCTGCTCTATGAGATGCCTTGTTTTTCCAATACCACAGGGTGCAAGATAGCTTCTGTAAAATGCTACTCTCTGGGTCATTTCTGGTGCCTGCAATGTTGGAGATCAACTCAGTTTCCAGCATGCTTTATGAAGGGGCAGCTGCATATTTCGCTACAAGGTTCACGCTACCTAACTCCACATGTTGCAAGGTACTTTTAACCGCATGTGTCATAAGTTCGTTTGTGTTTGACTTGACAATGAGTTTCAGTTCTTGGAATTTCAAACATTTCTCTCAACTGGCCCAAATGCTATTTTCAGTTTATATATTTACCATAAAAGCGAAAACAAGAAAAAGAAAGGGGAAAATTCTATTTGTAAAGCCAAGTCTAGATATGAATATACTCCCAGAGCTGCTTTCGTCTCTTTTACTTTTTCTCTTTTGATAAATGCAGGAAACACTATGTTACAAGCTCCTTAAATAACATTTTACGAAATTTCTCAAAATTATTTGACTCTTGAAAGAATGATTATGTTCAGTCTCAATCATCTTTCGCATATTATTGATTTTCGATTATTCAAATGATCATATCAAACCATAAAGGTAACTAGATTAGTATATGTTTTGGTTTACTAAATAATTTGTTTCAATACCATGTATTTTAGCAGAATATGGATAATAAGAAAGAGATGGTGATTTCTCCAACAAAGATTTATTATCGAAAGTTATTTGAGTAATGCATAAATATTCATAATATTATTACGTCGATATCCTTAAAAGTAGGCTCGAGATCTCCTAAAATATCTTCTAAAACACTAATAAAATTAAACCATGTATCACTTTAAATAACATTAAAAAAAAGTCAATGGAAATTAATGACGGTATATATACTAATTAAATTGACATACGCTTTAATTTTATTGGTTTTTTAAACAATGTCTTAGAAGATCTCACGCCTTAAAACTCAAAGAATATCTTTTGAGACTTGGAAAAAATAGTGTCTTATCAATCATGATTAGAATTCTTGAATGCAATAATACACTAATTCTTCCAAAACGTTCAATAAGTTTCATATTACTATTGAAAAACTGGTCATTTTAGTCTCATACTAATTTCGTTTGGATAAAAGGGTCTTTGTTTTTTATTTTTGAATAAACGAATTCTCATTCTTTTTTTATTTGGACAAACGGATACTTTTGACTAATTTTTATCCAAAAATACAATAAAAGAAGAGAGGAATTATGATACATTAAAAAATAAAATAAAATAATAATTATTAAAATATGTAGAATAATAATAAATCATGTAAAAACTAACAATTTTTTCTAAATAAAATTGGTCAAAAAGATCCGTTCGTCCAAACAAAAAAGAAATGGGGATTTGTTTATCCAAAAATTAAAAAATATGGATCTTTTTGTCCAAATGAAAAAAGAATAAGTATTCATTTATCTAAAAATAAAAAATAGGGACCCTTTGTCCAGACGAAATTAGTATGGGACTAACATGACCAATTTTCTCATTACTATATGTTGTATTAAAACTTGTTTATCCCATATTCAAATGAGGTGTAGCATGGTAATTGCTCACCACGTCCTTTAACTATAAGATTGCGAGTTCGAATCTCGCTCATAAAAATGGAGCACATCTTATGACCAACTGTTTATTTCCAATAGGAAAATATCGATAATGAAAGAAATTAATCATTATTATCGATAGTACCTTGGTTTAAACAAAACAAAAAATAAAAAAATTCATGCTTATGGGCTTGCAACCTTGTTGGACTATTATTAAACGAACAAGCACTAGTTAAATATAAACAATCGCAAACAAACTTTATTTGACTTAATAGCTCTAGCCTCTAAGTGCAATATATATATAAATATATGAGTTTATGAATGCAAAAATATATGCTAGTAAAAACTTCTCTTCAAAAAAAGATATAAGTTTAGGGACTGGAAAGTAACCTCCCTTTTGGTCCTCCCAGAATTAGAAAAGGAGATTCTTTTTTTTGAACTGATTTTTACGGAACTACAAACAAAAATTAAAAAATTAAAAAAGGCGCATTTATTAGGAAAAACCATTCGTTAGGAAAAAAAAAAAAAAAAAACAAACAAATAAAACCTTTTGCCATTTTAAATATTGGGAATTAAGTAAATTATTCAATCACTATTAAAAATTTTTTTTTTTTTTGATATTTTTTATTAGACTATTTAATATCGAATATCAATATTTTAATTAATTCAAATTTAATTTGCATTGTGCTCACCGAGTATAATTTTTAAAAAAAAAAAAAAAAAAAAAAAAAAAAAAAATCTCACTTTAACTCTTACATATATATATGACATGTGACAAAAGTCAAACTTATGATCTCGTATAACATTCACAAAACACTTACTCACTTATACCAAACCAAGTGTTTTTTTTTTTTTTGGTATAATGAATTTGATAAATTCATCGGTCATTATAATTCAACTATATTCTTTTTTTTTAATGAATCTGTATATTACTAAAGATAAATATTTTTTTACAGTTTGTTGTCTGAGTACTTTCTAACTAATTTGGACTTGAGATCGTGCAAGATAAATCTAACAAGTCGCATTTGCAACAAACAGAGGACTGCGACCAGCGACCATTTGATATGCAGGAAAGCACTTTGTCACTAGGCTATCAGGCTCTTGACATAATTCAACTAATTCGAACTTGAAATCGTGCAAGATAAACCTAACAAGTCGCATTTGCAACAAACAGAGGGCTGCAACCATATGATATGTAGGAGAGCACTTTGTCACTAGGCTATCAGGCGCTTGACATAATTCAACTATATTAGGAAACACGAAAACCGACAACAAGCGCCTAGTTGAAAGTTGAAACGATCAAGATATGATTGATTACATTGGATATTAATCCACGAAGATCAATAACGCAATCTATACTTTGCTAGTTTCTTATTACATAAATAGCCATACCGACCAACGTATAAAAAGTGATCACGTGCTTCTTGAATTTTTCTAATAATTTTGGGACATCTTCCTGATAACAGATTTTTGAGGATATCATAGCAGCTCAGCCTACCTACCTACCTCCCTAGGCTCCAGAACCAGCCAACCTTCTCCTGGTAGCATTCGAAACTGAAACCTGACCAAGTCTATCTGCCTCTTTTGTCAACATCCGCTCTTGAACGGGCATATAATGCCGCAACCAAACACCCGTGTACACCTGAATCAATAATAAGAATTATGTTAAAGAATCAGAAAGCATGCGATACCTCTCTTCTCAGACAGATAGGAAAGGAATACATTCTATGCATCTCTTGAATTAGCCCGACTAAATAGCAATGATCCGGGAGGCGGAAAAAAGCAATGATTAAGGTAGAAACAAACCTGTGCAGGTCTCATTATTTTTGTGTCAGGATCATCAAGGGATTCTCGCCAATGAGATAAGTAACCAGCCATTCGAGGAATTGCAAATAAAACAGGAAAGAATTCGGTTGGGAAACCCATTGCCCTGATAGATCACAACAATTCAGTATCCTCAAAGAAATTCCTACCTAGAATAGAACAAAATCGAATGAAATGTTTCTCCAAACCTATATATCAATCCAGAGTAGAAGTCAACGTTTGGATATAATTTTCTCTTAACAAAGTACTCGTCTGATAGTGCAGCTTTCTCTAAAGCGACTGCAACCTGGTACAACAATTAAATGTCAGTTTGCAAGCAAAATAGTAGTATATGATCAGATTGCATAAATCATGGGATCATAGGAATATTGATGCTAGTAAAAATGGAAATTATCAAACAAAGAACAGATTCAAATATTCTCTCAATTTTCTTGTTCTTTTAGGAATTGGGTACCAAGTCAGACCAAGCAAAAATGGTTCTGTATAAAGTTTGCACTCACTATCAAATATAAAGCTTGCATTTTCTGATATTGTTTGATGGAGGTTTTTTAAATGGGGAAATTGCAAGCAATGTGATTTTTTATGAACAAAAGAGAAAAATGTCAAATCAAGAGAAGTTGAAAGTTTTAATTTTGTATTGGGTTAGTGAGAATTTGACATCCTGCATCAGAAGAAAGATACATCTTTCAAGGTACAGAAATCAGATTAATTTTCTCATCAGTGCCACAGAACTGCAAATCAATTACTTTTGCTGCAAACATTGAACAACAGCAAGACACTTAGAAAATCCAGTGTGAAGACAAACAAACCTCAATGAGAGGATCCCGGCCAACAATAGAAAAGACCTCTTCTGCCAGCCTCTTTATGACTTTTGCTCTGGGATCATAATTCTTGTAGACACGGTGACCAAAACCAGACATCTTACGTTTCCTACATAATTAAAGAACCAAGGCACTATTATCACAAAGCAAGAGTAGGATTACGTCTCTAGTCAAAATAATGAACATTATCAACCCATACCTATTCTTTACACCCTCAATGAACTCTGGGATATTGTCGATACTTCCAATCTCATTCAGCATCTTAAGGACTGCCTATAGAATCAGAAGGAAATTTGGTTTCAGTGAGTTCAAATACTTATGCCAACAAAAGGATACAGATAGGGGACATGTCAAAGTTTCACATAGGAGATAGGTTGTCAATGTTTTACATATGTAATGGGTAAATTCAACACCACTTTCATGATACTAATTATTATACCTTGAATCATATAATCTAAAATAATGAAGTACCTCATTTGCTCCACCATGAAGAGGACCATAGAGAGCTCCTACTGCTCCAGCAAGGGCTGTGTACACATCAACACCACTGCAAACAGAGAACTATAAATGTCAAGCAACAGTTTATAAGTATTCCATCAAAGTAGTCATAAAACACAAACCTTGAGGCAAGATGTCGTGCAGCTGCTGTGGAACAATTCATTTCATGTTCTGCATGTAATATAAAAAGGATATCCAGAACCCGAGCAAGACGGGGGTTGGGTTTATATGTCCTATTACCCCTGAATGTTTGGGAAACATGATATGTATAAGTTATCAACCAAAAAAAGCAGTATAATCCCAGATAGAAGATCACTTCTACAAATCAGCAGAGAAAATAGGAGCATACATAGAATCAAGCATATATAAGAAGTTCTCTGAGTAAGAAAGGTTGTTGGATGGAAGAACAGGTGGCCTTCCTGCCATCCTCAAATAAGCAGCGGCTGCAATTGTTGGTGCCTATAAGTCCAGTTGATAACCATTTAATGTTAGAAATAATTTTCCATCAGCTTAAGTCAGGCCAGGAGACTATACTTATGGTTTGGGCCATTAACTAAAACAAGATTAAAAAGGAAACAGGAAATAACCAACCTTCCCAAGTATACGGACTATTTGCTTATCTCTAACCTGTTTAGAATTATATAAATCCTGGCCCTGAGAAAAAGATAAATGGTACATCACATCATATGAAATAAATCTTATAAAAGTTTTAAGTTAGATTCCTATAGTCATGAATATTATAAAAGAATGTCAAGAACATTAGTCAATAAGAACTAGTGAGAAAAGTAAGAGGCAATCAGAACTAAAATTGAGACTTTGCTTACTCTAAGAGCAGGATTTGCATCCGGATGAAAAATAGAGAGAGCACTCATCGTGCTGACAAGAACACCCATTGGATGTGCATCATGCGGCATTGCCTGTATAATGTCCTGCAACGAATATTGCAAAAGAAGATTTTATTGTAAGACCATGAAGCAAAAGAAAATAAGAGAGCTCAAAATCACAAGTTCAGTGCTGCAAAATACATTATTTTACAAATGAAGACCTTTATATTTTTTCTTTTTCAAAGTGAGTAGAATAAATATTTGAATTAAATAATCTCAAGGTAAACAAGGAAGTTAAAAATTTCAATGGAACAGGTGAGAAGCAAAAATATGTTAGGAAACAAGCATACCAGAATTCCTTGTGGGACAGCTGAATGTTGTGAAATAGCAAACTCCCAATCTGCTAACTGACTTTCTGATGGTAAATTTCCATACACTGCAAAACAGAAGCATTTGGATTGCCACAAACTTTAGTTCATCAACAAATAACTCCACAAAGAAAGACATCTATTAAGTCCTCTTTGAAGCACTACTAACTGTTGTTTACTATATGATCCATCCAACAGAAATACAAGCAATAATACTGATATGAAAGTGTATTGCACTGGCACTGATGATGGAAGTTGAAAATATTAATCAATATGAACACAAACATCAATGTTGCAATACTTACTCAAAAGATAAGCCACTTCCACAAAGGAACTTCCTTCGGCGAGCTCCTCAATTGGGTAGCCCCTGTATCTAAGAACACCAGCATCACCATCAATGTAGCAGATGGATGATTTAACTGGAGCTGTGTTAAGGTAGCCTGGATCATAAAGTTTCAGCCCCTTATCATTCGGTCCTGCTTTTATCTGTCGAAGAATGGTATCAGGAATCGAAGAGGGTTTTTAAAACAAGACATTCAAAACTGACTTTCGTTTTCATCACTTCCTAGGAAGCAAAATATGCCATTTCCAATCCATCTTCCCATAATTCAAATTCTTTATCTACTTTCTTTATTCTTTAAATTTTTTTAAACAAAAGAAAAGGGGAAAAAAAAAAAAAAAACCGATTATATTTAATTTTCTAAAGCAAAAAAAAAAAAAAAAAAAAGGCTAAACGCAAATGAAAAATCATTCTTCCAGAAACATGTAGAATTGCAATTAAAACATTATTAAATTCTGAAAATTCACAACCAAAATCAAGACAACAATATATATATATATAAATTACCTTTTTAAGATCGGTGGCTTTGATAGTTCCTTCTTCAGATACAGGAACCTGATATTTCTTAAGAGTCCGTTCATCTATGATTGTAATTGCGCCTTTAAGATTGGACGGTGGGTGAAGGTTTTGAGCTGAAACGGAACGACGCTCTAGAACGGACGACAGAGCGATCTCCGACTCATTAACAGAAGCCCCAAGGTGAGCTGACAGCACAGCCAATCGGCCACGAGCCACAGCTGCGGAATCCATACCCTCCATTTCTTCTATTACACTAAAATACAAGCTGGTAAGAGATCGAGAGTGAAACAAAGAAAGAGTTCTTATTCGAATTTCGAAAAATATGGGTTTTGATAGAGCTGAATTTATTTTTCCATATATATATATATATGAGAGAAATTGCTTAACGCAAGAGAACTGAGAAAATACAGAGTAATAATCTATTGGATTTCACACTTGGAAATATTTATATTTATTTATCTTAACCTTATCCATATTGTTAGTACTGTCGGGTAGGAATGACAAACTCTTGGTGTTAGTTAAATATTATATTATTTCAGTTCCTTCAATTGAGACTTTTTGCAATAAGTTACGTTTTTTATTTATGTTGGATAGAATCTTGTAATTAATGGTGTATTTAGATTGGAGTTTTTTTTTAATTTGCTTATTTTTTTTTTTAAAAAAAGAGTTGAGTAGATTGTAAAACACGAGAAGTAAGGTAGGGACAAGTTAAAAGTTATCTAGTAAGTGGAAGACAAAAATAATATATTTTATTAGTGTAATAATGATATTTTCATTGAATTGATATATATTTATATTTTTTATTAA
>JAXGGT010000168.1:37274-71026 GCA_035583425.1 Marsdenia floribunda | reverse complement strand
CTCCAACACTATATCGATAGTGAAGAGACAAACTCTCAAAAATTCTCTAAGAAAATTACAAAATATAGAGTGAACGCACAATTTTCTCTTGATTCTGTGAATTCCGATCAACCTTTCATTGAGAAATGACACCGCCTTTTATAGGAGAAGTCCAGAGATACTTCAGGGATTTTTTTCAGCTAAATATCACAGATTTTTCGAATCAAGGAGGAGCACGGCCGTGTTGAGGTGAGGCACGGCTGTGTTAGTTAGTTTTTTTAGTTTTTTTTTTTTTTTTAATAACACGGCCGTGTTGTTGTGATACACAGGTGTGTTTCTTGGAGAACGGCCGTGTTGGACAATTATTTGAATAGCAGGGCCATGCTTAATGAAGTATGGCCGTGTTAGGTGGTTATGGAATAGCATGGCCGTGCTTTTGAGGAGCAGGGTCGTGTTCCTTTGTGCCAAAATTGCAATTTAGTCCCTAATGTTGTCTGTTCTCTTGTTTTAATCCCTGGAACTTTCCTGTAGACAGAATAATGCAAATTAGCGTTATTCTCAATCAATTTAGCCCAAATATTTTGAAAATCAATTCAATTTAAGCACAATTTGGTCCTAAAAATATGATATGTTTTAGTGTTATCAAAAATCATGACCACAAATAAGTAAAATAGGTGATAAGTTACATAAAATGTGTATTTTAACAAGAAAACTATAGCTCTGGTGGTAGCAATTTACCTATAATGGTCATAGATTTGAGTCATATTGGAGGCGAAAAATTCTTGTAATTTCAACAAAAAAAAAAGAGAGAGTGTATTTTAACATAATATAATTTGTGTCCAAATACACTACTTGTATTCTTTTTTTTCATTTTTTAATTATATTCTTAATAATAGCTTAAAAAATTAAAATGTGTTATAAAATTATTATAAAAATAAGATATAAAACAAAAATAGAACTAGAAAATATAGGTAGAATAAAGAGAATATTATTCTTATATCTTTAATGTACCAAATACTTGTTAAAAACCCTCATATATGTAACTTATATTTATACATACATATGTATATATATACACACATATAACTCTCCATCATTTTCTTCATGAATATGGAGTTATAAAAACTAATTACATGGGAGTTTTGGAAGTTTAAAAAAACATGAGTTGAGAAAATAAATGGACATGCAAATAATTAAGGGATTTATAAAACTTCCCCTTGAATGTCTATTGTACAAGGAATATGCATCATTAAAACCTTACTAGAGAAAAACCCAATAGGAGAAAACCCTAGTGAAGAAAAAATAGTACATTTTTCCCTGTACACTCTCCCTAATCATTACATAATATATCTATACTGACGTATTCTAATATCGTGGATTAGTCTTTCAATTGTTGAAGCCGATAATGCCTTTCTGAACAGATTTGCTAAATTGTTTCTTGAACAAATCTGTTGAACATAAATATCACCATTCTTATGAAGATCGTGAGCGAAGAAGAATTTTGGTGAAATATATTTTGTGTGATCTTGTTTGATATATCCTTCTTGTAATTGAACTATACATGCAACATCATCTTCATAAAGCATTGTATTTCTTGTCAGAAGATAAACCACACCTTTCTCAAATGTGTTGAGATATTGATCTTAACCAAACATATTTACGACTTACTTCATTAATTGTTATAAACTCTACATGATTCGAAGAAGCAGTAGCAAGTGTCTATATCATAGAATGCCATGAAATATCGGTGCCAACACATATAAAAATATGGTCTACCTGAGATCTCGAAAATATTGAAAGACATGTTTAATTCCATTTTAATGTCTCCTAGATAAACATGAGCTAAATCTTGCTAAAAAGGACATGTAATAAAGACATGTTTAAGATGGGAAATATTTGGCTCTTGACTATAATTTAATTGTAATTGGGAGAATTTATGATAATTTGTTGGCTTGATGCGCACAAGTGTTATTGCACACAAAATTACATGACCCCAAGTAGTAACATGAAATTTTATTCTCATAAGCTAAAGTATATTTATGAATTGACATCGCTTAATAAATGATTCAACTAAACCATTTTTTGTATCAAAATATTGTTGGAAAAATAAAAACCTAATTTATAAAATAGAAGAGAAGAAATTTAGAAACAAAAGTTTTGCAGTGATATAATTACTGCCCTGAAAGCAAAATTCAGAACGACCTATGTGCAATCATTTATTCGATTTATTTTAACAAGGTTAACACAATTATTTTGTTAACACATGCACTTATGGTAAAATAATTAAAATAGAAGAATAAAAATGTCTAGAAAAGAAAGAGACAGAGATATATCAGGAAGCTTATTTTTATTCTTTTAAAATACAAAGATATCGTATATCAAATGAAACAACTTTAAAAGATTTTTTCTGTATCTTATAAATAAAATTTTCTAGATATATATAAATTTGTAAAAATAAATTATTTACTATTATCATTATTTTAAATTTATTTCAATGGCTATAAAGCGTTAAAGCAAATAACCTTTCAATATTGAAAGGTTGTTTCCCATAAAGTATGTTATTTTTATTTATTTATTATGAAATATCAATATTGGAGTTCGTCATTCGCAACACATAAGCTTCAAGATGTTTAGCACTAATGTCAATCGATTTACAGTCATAAGAAGTTTGAGATGAATATTCACCAGCATTCTGTTCGCAATCTTATTATTTGAGAAAGCAATTTCGCACATTTTAGGTTGCAAGTTGACAATAAATATACCATCTGCTAAATGTGTCTATTAGAACCCTAAAATACTGAAATGGTCCACATAAAGGGTGAATTAGTTTGCATATATCACCCTAACTTCTTTAAAAGAATGGTGGAGATTTAATTCCAACTTTAATTGGTGATGATTTAATAACCAATTTACCTTGAGAATAGTAACGCGTGAAAAAAATTTTTGATTGAAAAATCTTTAGGTTTTCAGATGGGTGTCTATGTGAATTTTCAATAATTTTTGGATCATACTTGAACTGAAGTGCCCATATTAATCATGCCAAATAGTAAAATTTATTGAATCAATAAACTTCTAGTTTATTTTGGCATGTGTTTCAATTGCATTAATTCTTGTGTAATATAAGCCAATAGAAAACATATTCAATTTTTTTTTTAATAATTCTCTTACTCGAAACAATACTTATAATATGAAATACTCATCATTTCGTCCGTTTGTAGTTTCCAAATAATTTTTAAAACTTAATAAATTTCTTTGAGACTTAATAGAAAATAAAATATTATTTACAATTAATTTCATTCATTTAGGTAATATTACAATCGTCTTATGGAGCCTTCATTTAATCTTGTACTACTAGATATTGTACAAGCACATGCATCATCCTTTTTAATTTAGATGTAGTATTTTCCACCTTTAAGGATAGCATCATCATCCATATTTTTAATCAAATAAGAAATAAGAATCATTATAAATAAAAATATAATAAACACATCACACTAGATATTAAATAAATAATAAAAAATAAATATATTATAATAATAAAAGATAGACATAATAAAACAATAAATAAAATAATAGAATAAAACAAATTAGATAGTAATCTAATTCTTTCTTTTCAATGTTTGAAAATATAAGCGTGATACTAATGATCTTTCATAACTCAACGATATATAATTTTTTTTTCTATTTCTTATTCCACTTTTTGGTGGTAAGAAAAAATACCATCACCACTTTTTTACGGTAAGACAAATATTTATAAACACATTAAAATAAATATACATTATGTTAAAATATAAAATAATATATATATATATATATATATATATATATATGTATAAATATAAACATATGAAAAATAAGAATAAAAATAAATATATATTTTTAATAGTCATTTTTCTTTACCCTACTTTTGGTGGTGATCAATATTTTGGCGCTTGAAACTTCATTTTGATAATTACAATTATAAGGATTAAATTCATCATGAATATATGAATATGTCAATATCTACAACCACGGACACGAGCACGACCTCTTCTGGGATCCTGATCATGAGTTCTAACAACATTCACTTCTGGGAATAGATTAAAACATGATGGTCACGTTATGTGATTTTTCTTAATAATTATTCTGTTCAACAATAAGAAGATGAGAAATTAAATCATCATATTTTTTAAAATATTTCTCACGAATATTATTACTATAGGACGATATTTGAAAGATCAAAAGTAGAGAATTTTTCTCTAATTCACATAATTTTACTCAGTTACGAACTGAAATTCTGTAATCTCATGTCCATCCAATTATACCATGTTTTTGAAGACTAACAATCTTCTAGTGGTCAAATCTTTCTTTTAAATTTTCTCATAAAATGAGTGTATCTTTCATGGTAAGATATTTCATCATTAAATTTTAAAGAAGATATGAAGTTGAAGACAAATAAATATTATAACTTAGATTGTCTCCATAATTGATTATTTTGCATGATGGTGTTTGCTGGACCTACTGTAACTAGATACATCTTGCGATCTAATATCCTTGACAAATAATTTTATATGGCGACTTCAAGAGCCACAAATTTGAGTTTAGTAAGATTTGTCATAAGAAGAAATAACGCACTTATTTGTTCTTGAGTTAAATTTTGAACAATGTATTAAACCAATAGAGGCTTGCGTTGATAACGTGTTCTAAAGTTACTATAGAAATAAAATATAAAACAAAATTAGAATTAGAGAACAAAGGTAGAATAAAAAGAGTATTATTCTTATACCTTTCATGTATCAAATACATGTAAAAACCCTTATATATATAGGGATCATATATGTAACATATCCATATAAATACATTTATATATATATATATATATATAAATATATGTATATATACATAACTCTCTATTATTCTTTTCATAAATAGAAAATTACAAAAATTAATTATATTGGAATTTTGAAAATTTAAAAGATAAATGAAGAAATCAAATGGACATACAAATGATTAAGAGATTTATAATAATAATAATAATTTTAAAGGGAAGTACCTCCTTATCAACTTAATATAACTCCATTTTGACTAGAAAATCCTCAAATTAACAAAGTTTAAGGATGCATATGAGGATTTCCTGAAAGCCAAATTTGGAGATGAAAGTCCCGGTTCCTATTCCAGTCTTAATATATGTATATATATATATAATTATAATAATCATAGTAATTATAAATAATTTTTTAAATTTCAAACACAATAATTATTTTGTAAATATTAAATAAGATATAAATTAATAATAAAAAAAACTATCATATGTTAATTATAAGATTATAATATAATTGTTAGTAAATTTTTGAATAAATATAGTGATTTAATATTTTATTTAATAACTAATTTATTAGAATATTTTTCTAAAAAATTCATATATTAGTCTGAAAATTTTTTATCTTTCTTTTAAAATAAATATTTGTTTGATAGAAAGAGCAAACATATCAAATAATATAATAAACTTAATAATAGTCTTGAGTTCACCTTTTATCTGTTAATTATTATTTATATGTTAAATTTTATTATTAAAATTTAGGCTTTTTTGGATTGAGATTTTTTTTTTCAAAATTTTACTAACTCAAAAAAATAGTTGTATTTGTTTGGACACCAATCTGACATGTTATTGTTCATGTCTGGTGATGTGGCAAAAAAATAAATAAAAAATTCACTCACTTACTATAAATATTCAAATATACATATAAATATATATATAATTCAAATAAAAAATCATTATTACATTAATAAAATATATTATTTTTGTCTCATACTTATTAGACAACATTTTACATTGGCTCTACTTTACTCCTCGTTATTCGCAATCAACTCGATTCTTTTTAAAAAAAATGAATTTTCTCAAAAAAAATTCGAATCCAAAAACACCCTTATATTCGGATCCATATGAAGAAGTGTGTTAAAAAATGACTTAATTTAACCATAAGTATCACAATTGTTCAATGTTTGGGGGCTAAGTCTTCAGACGAAACGCCTGTATAAAAGACAAAGACCCATGCTATACTTGCATCTTGGGATGCTCAATCATTGTACAACTGGATGACTTAGTTCAGTAGAATTCTTGGACTTGAGATTGGAGCCTGCATGCAATCCTTAACGTTTTTCAAAGAAAAATGGCTCAGCAGAAATCTACCTAGGTAACTTACCAAACAAAAAAAGAAATCTACCTAGGTAAACACATTTCCTCCTACCAACTTGGGCGAACTGCCATGTAAACCATATGGGATAAGGGGTTTCTTAATCTTGAGATATACCTTTTGAATAAACTGTGTTTTTTTAGAAACTTTTATTTTTGTAAATTTAAATAAACTTGTTTTAAAAGTAAAATTTTCAAATGTATTAAACAAAATTTTAATTAAAATATATCTAAGTTTCTTGCAAAAAATTAAATATAATTTATCTTTAAAAAAAAAAAAAAAAAAAAAACAATGTTTGTACTCGGCACATTTCATAATCAAGATAAACATGGAGTGACACAATCTTCCCCTGCTTTTCACCATTAGTTTGATCCCATAGTCATAAATGATTTACATGTACAACGGATTGTCTATTTGTAGTCTAGTCACCTCCACTAAACACCCGGCATTTGATTCAAAGGTATTCTGATTCAAGAATACAACCAAAAATGGCTCCCACTTCTTGCCCACATTTTTAGTGCACCTTAAATTCTATCAAAAAGTTCAAAAGATTTCAGAACAATGTAAGGGATATAAGAGAAACACATGAAAGAAAAATAAAATTTTGACAAACTATTATTGATCTGTTCCAACGTTTAAGTTCAGTCACAATTTTTTGTGCCGTATGCAATGAAATTTACACTGATATCATCAGATAGGGACCATTTTCCTGTCAGGGGATTATAGACAAAGCCAGCCATTTCTTGAACCTAGAGGAGTCAAATAGGGAGCAAAAGGAGTAATTTCAGAAAATCTTCCACAAGCAAGCAATATTTCCACAAAAATTGAAAAGAGATTCTGTTTTGCTTACGGTGATGGAAGCTTGCTGAAGAACTAGAACCAGTTCTTCTGGGGTAAGAAATCTTGACCACTCGTGTGTGCCTTTAGGCAGCTGCACAATTTTAAAAAGCAAAAAAAAAAAAAAAAAAAAAAAAAAATTATTACCTCTACACATGCACAAAACAGAAATCTCCCACAAACATGACTGAACATCCACTAGTTTGACATCAGACAGTGAAAATTCATCCCAGGCAGCTTTCACAAGCGACACAATCTTGCCATTTTCCAACCAATCAAGTGAGTTCAACTCATGTTTTACACCAGTTCAGACAAGAAATCAAGATACTTTGATACATGCTGGCATCCGTATATTTGATCATTATTGTTTTTCTGATGGTTTGTTTGCATTTTTTCTCCACATCATGTTTTTAGTACAGTGTTACTCATGTACCACATGGTGATACAAGTTTAAAGAAAAAAACTCAAAATGGGAAAAATTTAACAAGTAGATCAGCTGCACAACAAAATCTAATTAAACAACAACTGGAAGGATCAAGTTGCTTAGGCAATGTAATGAATTCTACAGACATACCCAGTTCAGGAGATACTCTGCAACAATTATGGCAGTTGCATATGCCCTCATTGAGCGGTTAATGGTTGAAATCACAGTAGCCCCATTAGAAACTGTCAATGACGACAAAGACTTGCAGAATTCAGCAGGATCAGCTACATGTTCAATTACCTAGAAAATTGATAAAACTATGATCTATCACATCAGCATCCCTGGAGGAGTAATTAATTGAGGACAAAGAATTAGATTCATGTGAAAAACATTATCTGAAACTCTCCAAAGAATCCTGCCAAATAGTGATATTAATGTAACTGAAGAGCAATGATCTACACCTGCACTCTCCAGTTTTAACCCGTCCCTCCTTCCTGGAAAGTAAAAAATTTGAACTGTACGTGGTTTGTTCCAAAATCAAGGTACAGAACCTCAGATGAAAGGACATTTAAGATGAAACCCTCTTGTTTATTTCCTCAAAAGGTAGAAGATGAGATCTAATAATGCTTCTGAATACATTCATTTCTTAGATAGAAGCTAAAAAGGGAAACATCTACTCAAAATAGCAAGAAAAGAAGAGAGGAACGGCAGGAAGTACTCAAATGCAGATATCTGAAAATCAATAAATACACCACAGTAACAACTTATCCCAACTTTATGCGCATTATCAAGAAAATGGTTCTGAAGAACTGGCAAGCTCTATATCACTAACCTCTAAAGCAAGTACAGCATCAAATTTCCGCTGCTCTTCCACCAGTTCTTCTGTTCACAAGATTAAGTGAACAAGCAGAACTAAACAGGTATTGTAAGGTACAATGAGATTGAACTTTAAAAAAAACATATAGGAGGAGAGGAAAGGTACAGTCACTTGAATGAAAGCTTGTCCATAACAGAAAAACAGATTAACAAAAAGGTAAAATAAAATAAACTGAAGAATCATAAACAAAGTTTCAAAAGTCAGCAAGAATAAATCAAAAGTAATATGAGGATTTCTAATTGAAGAGTTCCATGTAACGGCACCTAAAGCAGTTCCAGTAACCAAGTTTCTTTGTCAGAGGACAGTTTGCTCCATCCTGTTCATAATTGATCTCTGATTCAAATTTTGAAGACCACTGACTGAAACAGGCCATTACCATCTGACTGTTTGTTTGAGGCAGGATGCATACCCCGTCATTTCCTGAATTTGAACACACAAAACTGTTGCGCAAAATTGGTCCCTAATGGTCATTGCAATTTCCAAACCCTTGAGCATCTCTCCCTCAGCCCCTTCTGGAGATATTCTCCAAGTGTCCATGATCAATGATAGTCATCTTTTGGACAAGGATAGTTTATCAATAAGTCTGACCTCTCTTTGCTGAGTTTTCATCTCAGGGCTCAAGTCAGTGGAAGAGAATATTGAAGTTTCCAGACCCCACACCTCTATGATGTTGTGGCATTCCATGAACTGACTGACTGATATTAGGCAAAAGTCCTAGGGGTATAGAAGAGTCTTCTAGGACCATAAATGGTTAGATATTGCTATATCCCAGACAAATTTGGAAACTCATTCCACAAAATTCTCACTTACACCCATTCTAGTAGACCTCATAAGTGAGCAATTGGACAGACTGGAACTTGCAGATTCAACAGGAAACCTTTTGAACAGAAGCATTGGGCACCAATATTCAGAAAGACCATACAAGAAATCATTTAAGTGTGCAAGGCATTGAAGCTGCCGATTATTCAAACAGAATCCTGACAAATGCTCTGTTCTCCTAAAGTTTCTTTTCTATTTAAGGAGAATTACATCTTTACTCTCTCTGAATGAACCCCAACAATATCATCAGGAACAAGACTGTAGTTTAAACTGCTTCTCATCTCATCATTTTATAAGGTGCATGGATAAGTTAAGCACATACAAGAATGGGATAGAATGTGGAAGACAAGTTAATTGAAGAAACAGTGACCTTTAAGAAAAGACAAGTATGGCATGTACCAGCTGTTGTGCAAATATACTCGATCGATGAAGTAACTGGGTCCAAATCCTGCCGAAGTTATGAATTTTCTTAGGTAGCCACCATAAATAATGAAAAGAGTAGAAAATACCTTACTTGAATCTCAAAAAACTAGCAAAGAAAAATCTTGTCAAGAAAATAATATACAAGATAATCCTGACAGCATTTTTGTGTTATATTAACAAGAGGGAATCAAACAGCAACAGGAAATAAAGGGGTGCTTCAGCAATGAAAGCTCACAGAGTGCTCTAAAGGAAAATTAAATGAAGAGAAGCGAGCAAAACATACTGCATGGAGACGAGCAATCTTAATGTTCTTCTCTACCGCATCAATTCCAGTAACCGTAGCTCCCATTCTTGCCAAAGGCTTCATTCATTATAGGAAAAGAACAAGAGAAAGTGTCAATTTTTGAAGCTGATCTTCAGCCAAAACTTGTCCAGTATTTTTTTAGGTAAGTCAAGAGCAGGATATTATTACAAAGATTATAGGAACTAAAATTCTCTCACACTGAACAAATACTTGATGCAGAATAACACAAAATAGACATTTTCAACAGCAGCTAAATTTGCAACTATGAATAAACACAGATCCTCTTACTTCTAGAGACTTTTATTGCTTGATTTTTTTTTTCTATAGTATTCTGATAGGACAGAACACTTATTAATTTAAGTTATTCTTCAAATGTAGTGCATGAAGAGACTCCAGACCTGCAAAAGGTTCTAACCAGAGGCTTTGTCTTCAAGAGAACTCTTCAATGATCAATTTAGAAAAAGAAATAGGAGGGTTTAAACAAAAGAAAGCACTTCTGGGGAAATGTACTTAGAGATGAAAGCTTTTCAAAGAAGACAGAATTCTAGATGAAAATGGAAAGTGACCAGAGCCCTCATTTCCTTAATGTCTCAGTCCATTTACATGAGAATGGACAGTACCGTTTTCTCTATCTTTACCTAAAGTATTTCTTGTCGTCTTTTCTCAAGAGCCTGCATGTCCTCTATACTGAGTTGTGCTTCAGCTGCTGTAACCCTACCCATTACATGTTTTTCATTTTTTTAGTTCTTTGACTGTTTCAAGCTAGTTGGTCAATGCAATTATTGATCATGGAAATATGTTTCATGAAGGGCCTTATTTTTTGGTTCTTCATTTAAACCTTTAACTGCACTTAAGTCCATTATTAGGAAAATAAGAGGTTGTGCCTTTATACAACAAAAGACAATTACTCTTGTTGTTATTTGATTCCTTAATCTCCAAAAAACTGGTATACGAGCCCTCTTCTCAAGGTTCCTGTGATTGAGAGATTTCATTTTGTATATTTGCTCTTGATTTCGATGGATTCAAAAGCTCCTTTTACTGCACTAGCACCACCAATTTTCAATGATGAATGCTATCATGTTTGGTTAGCAATGATGGAAGCTCATCTTGAGGCAAATGATCTCTGGGAAGCTATGGAGGAGGACTACGAAGATCAACTTTAACACAGATCAAGAATAGAAAGAAAAGAATCAAGAAACTCCAAACAAGAGCTACACTATTTGCGATATCTCCTAAGATCTTTGTCAAAATTATGACAATAAGATCATCTTTTGAGTTATAGAATTTTCTAAAGGAGTATGAAGGAGATGAGAGGATAAATAGAATGAAAGTTCTGAACCTCATCAGAGAGTTTGGGCTTGAGAGAATATAGGATTTTGAGACAGTAAAGGAATATTCTGATAGATTGCTAGGAATCTCGAACAGTGCAGATTTACTTTGTTATGAATTTTCTAATTCCAGAATAATTCAAAAAATCTCTGTAATAGTTCCTAAAGGGTTTGAAACTACCATTTCAACAATAGAAAATACTAAAAAATTGTCAAAAATTAGTTTGGAAAAATTAATGCATGCTTTGCATGCACAATAGCAGAGAAGACTTGTGAGGTCTGAAGGGCCTTCTATTAAAGGAGCATTAGTCAAGTAAGAAAAGAGAAGAATGAGAAGAAAAAAATAAAATTAGATTTTGTTTCTCCTAACAACAATAAGAGAACAAAATATGAGTTTCCTAAAAGGGTCATCTTCCTTTCAAATGTTGAAGAAGACTAGACCAGCAATGTGAAAAGTGCTAAAAAATGGTATGGGACATCATTGAAGAATTTGCAAAAGTAACATTGAATAGAAGACTTCAACACAAGTAAATTTACAGCAAAAGAATTTGCTCAAGCTGCTGATCAGGAGGAAGAGAAACTCTTTCTAGCTAGTTGCTTGGCAACCTATTATCCAAGGGACAAACGGCCTATTGACAGTGGTTGTACCCACTATATGACCTTTGATCATGATCTCTTAAGGAGTGAGACACTTTAGTATCTTCCAAATGAAAATGGATAGTACATTACAGTCAAGGGAAAAGGCACAATAGCAATTAAAAGCATTTCAGTACAAAGCTTATCAGAGATCGTATTATCTGTACCTAATATTAGTCAAAATTTTTTGAGTGTTGGCCAGTTAATTTAGAAAGGTTTCAAAGTTATTTTTGTATCAAATCAATGTTCAATAAAAGATGTTGAAGGCAACGATGTATTTAAAATTAAAATGAAAGGGAAGAGTTTAGCACTAGATCCATTGGAGGAGCAAAAAACATTCTCTAAAACAAAAGTTTCACACAAGAGGCTTTGGAAATTTTAATCATAAAGCTACCATGAATTAGCAAGCAACTTGAAGATCTACTCAAAAGCTGCAATTGAACACTGATTAGGCAAGGCCTCAGAAAACTCCATATCTCAATTGGACTAGGTACTTTCTAATTTTCATTAATGACTATTTTTAGAATGTGTTCAATTCATTTTCTCATATTTAAGTTAGCAGTTGCTAGTGTGTGTCAAGATTTCAAGCTCTGAGATCTAATAATACAAGTACACCTTAAGTCAGTATAATCTGCTTTGTGAAGAAGTTGGGATTGAACTTCAACTCACTGCTTCATATACTCTACAACAAAATGGAGTTAGTGAAAGGAAAAACCAAATCGTAATGGAGATGGCTAGATGCTAGAAAAAAGTTTGGCAGAATATTGGGCAGATTCCTTCTCAATAGACTTCCAGCAAAAGTTATGGCTGGAAAAACTCTATATGAAGCCAGGTATAGTTTTAAACCTTCTAAAGAAAATCTCAAAGTATTTACATTCTTGTGCTTTGTTCATGCACCTCACATTGGATAAATTGGATAAAAAGGCAAAACCAAGGATCTTTGTTGGTTACAATACAATCTCTAAAGCTTATGGAATTTTCCTACCAAACATAAAAAAAATTTGGTAAGCAAAGATGTACATTTCTTAGAGAAGAGTGGGACTGGGAAAGAAAATAATAAGCCTTGGTTCCAGACCAAGTTAAAAAATTACAGCTCAAAGAAGATGAGTTGATTGATGACATTCCTATTAGAGGTATGAGATCACTTTCTTATATCTATCAAAGATGCAATGTGGCAATGCTTGAACATGAAGATTTTTAGGAGGCTGAGAAAGATACAAAATGTATTACTGCAACAAAGGAAGAACTGAAGATGATTGGGAAAAAATAAATAAATAAAACCTGGAAACTGGTGAAAATACCCACAAATAGAAAAGTTATTGGATTTGAGTACAGTGGGTATTCAAAATCAAGTTGAATCCTGATAGCTCAATCAACAAGGATAAAGCTAGGTTTGCTGTCAAAGGTATGCTCAAATTTTTTATGTTGATATTTTTATCACTTTACTCCAGTTGCTAGACTAGAAACAATTAGATTGTTGCTTGCACTAGTTGCTCAAAAGGATTGGAAAGTCCAATTTGATGTCACATCTGTATTCCTGGACCCTTTCTTGAGCAAGGAGACTTATGCTGAGCAACCTGAGGAATTTGTTGCTAAAGGGAATGGAGATGATGTGTACTTGCTCAAGAAGGCCATGTATGGCTTGAAATAGGCTCCAAGAGCCTGGTATAGCAGAATTGATAAGCAAAAAGGTCTTAGTCAAGCTAATCTTTACACCAAATGTCATACAATAAAATTTGTATTTGTATCACTATATGTGGATGATTTGTTGGCTATAGGTGGCAATGAAAAACTTATGAGAATAATCGAAGAAGATATGAAGCAAATCTTTGAAATGACGCGTTTAGGAGAGATGACTTGATTCCTAAGAATTGAGACAATTAGAAAAATGGAGAAATGTTTATCAGTCAAACAAAGTACACTTTAGGATATTCTAAAGAATCAACATGGATGAATGTACAAGTTTGATGAAACTTCGTGTAGAAGTCTAATAGGTTGTCTGATATATCTAATCCACAAGGCTTGAAATCCTGCATTCTATAATATTTACAAATTGTGCAACTGAAACACATTTTAGAGCTGCAAAAAGAGTCCTTAGGTATGTCAAATGGAGATTGTATTATGGATTCATTTTTTGTTGAAATCATGATTATGTTGTACAGGGATATTCTAACAGCAATTGGGGAAGGTTCACATGACATGAGATGTACTTCAAGATATTGTTTTAAGTTTGGTTTGGGAATATTTTCATTGTGCTCAAAGAAGCAAAATACTGTCACACAATCTACAATAGAAGTTGAATTTATTGCGAGTACTGTTGCTACTTCAAATTAGGCTTTATAGTTAAGAAAAGTGGTAGTAAATTTGAATCTAAAGCAAGAAGGACGCACAGAAGTGTTTGTTGATAATCAAGCTGCAATGTCTATATCTCAGTATCCTGTTTTCCATAGGAAAACCAAGCCCTTCAATATCAAATTATTCTTTCTTAGAGAAGTGGAAAAAAGAAGGCTCAGTGTCCTATTTTTTGGTTCTTCAATTAAATCTTTGACTGTATCCAAGTCCATTATTAGGAAAACAAAATGTTGTATTTATACAGCAAAGAACAGTATGTCCAAGACAACATAAATTCTCACTCATCAAAATCAATGCGGAGTGGTGAAGTGAATCAAGGTGTATTTAGATTAGTTTTTATTTAGAAAAATGTAATACATCGTTCATTCCAAAAATTATACTTGTTCGGACAGAATTTAGAAAAGAAATTAAAAAGTTGTTACCCAACTCAATTTTTTTTTTTTTAAAGTGACATCTATTTCTAATAGGCTTTTAAATGTCACATCACATTACCTCCCTTAAACACATTCCGATGATTAAATCATAATTATGTATCTACGATACCTACTATTTTCAAAATAAAATATTATCCAGATTTACAACTTAAATACAATTTTTCAACTTTTTTTTTTTTTTTTAAGAAAGAAAGAAAGGAAAGTAACCAGACATTTCTTTAACTTCTGAGTTTTACTCAGAAATTTTTAAATATATATATTGAGATGCTATCCAAATACACCCAACTCCGATGAGAGAAATGCTGCATCTTCCCTAATTCCTAATAGACGTACGTCCTTTCATATGTTCATTGATTATACGGCTGGTGTGTCAAGCCTAAAGGAATTTCTTTGCAAAACTTAATTTTAATTTGTGCTCTTTCTTTGTCCCTTTATGATTAATACAAGAAGACAAATATTCCGAATTTGATGGACAACATTATAATATGTGCAACTAAGAAGGATCATTAAAATACAGTGAATCTAATTTCAAGAACACAAACCTCAGATAGAATACCCCCTCCACAACCAACGTCCACAAATGTAAGTCCTTCGAAAGGCTTAGCACAGTAAGGATCCTTTCTGGAAACAAGGAGCAATTAACTACTAAAATTACCAGATGATAGAAATCTTTTGCAAAGCAAATACTAGGACAAAAAAAACCACGAGAAGCTATTAAAAAACGGCATTGGGACAAGAAATAATGAAAAAATAACGAAGCACTTTGATATTTGTATTATTAATTCTACAGCAATTTCTTCATTATCTCGTTAGAAAAATTACCCAAAATGCCGGCAAAGAGTGGACCTAATAAAAGCAAGTCTTGTAGGGTTCATAATATGCAGTGGTTTAAAAGGTCCTTCCGCATCCCACCTATCATACAAGAATCAAAATAATCTCCTCCGGAAATTAAGTTTACAGTAAAAATTCAAAAACTGCATAGATTACCAGGTTTCAGCAATGGCGGAGAACTTAGCAAGTTCATCTTGATTCAGAGAACTGGAAAATTTATTTACTACCGTATCACTGTTTATAAGAGGAGGTGCCTTGAGCTCAGTTGGAGGTGGCGGCGGATAACCCGAATAACGCCGCGAGTGAATTAAGGATTCGAGTTTGAATACGCAACCGTAATTAGTTAGACCAGATGGGCAGTGAACCAACGTAGTTAGCGTTCTGAGTTGACGCGGTAGAAGCTTTGAAGCCATCGCAGTTGGGGACGAGCACAAGTTTTCCGGCCGGTGGGCACCGTCGTAGATATCCAGAACTGTTAAGAATCTGGGCTAGGCCATGGATGTCTATAACTTTATTGGCCCACAAATGGAGAAGCTGTGAAGAGTATTATTTTGTCGGGCTGACAAAATTAGCATCAGGTCCATTTTGGCCATAAGAAAACGGAAATTTTGAAATGTCTTAAGTATGAAATTTGAATATAAATGAGGGTATTTAATCAAAATATTATTATTATGATTTTAGTTTAACCTCTTATATCTAAGTAGCGACTTTAGGTTGCGACAAATTTGAAATCGAGTTGCATCGAATTCCATTTCAAGAAGAAGTGCTTTTAATACTCATTTCTTTGCACACAAGGTTTGAACTTGGATTATTATTTAATTGATGGTTAAAAAAATGATGGATGTGATTATATCCACATTTAGGCTGGCAAGCATGCGGCATGATTATAAATCTAGTGTTATTTATGGTCAATTAATTGCATTATATATATTTCGAGTTAATAACAAATATATTTAGGCTCGTGAGGGTGCAATATGATTATGAGTCTAGTGTTATTTTCTGTCAATTATTTGATATCGTATATCAAAAGAAATATCTAAAGTTAACATGAATATATTTAGACTCATGCTTATATATTATAAGTTATTCCTACGTACCATATGGAATTAGAATATCACAATGATTATATTGTAATTATATATATAAAAAAAAAATACAAAAAAAAATTATAAAATTTGCTTAACCAATAATCAAATACATTATCCAATGTACCCTACCTCCATAGAGTTACCTTTTGTCAAATTGAATTTGGTGGATGGTTTCTGATATATATATATATATACACATCAAAATATTGTTCACGTACAACTATTTTTTCAATTGAGTTTAAGTTAAAAAAATAAAATATAAAAAGGTTATTCAAATAATTTTAATTTTACTTTTAAAAAATATTTATCTATATACTTTAGCCCTTAGAATTTTGAGTATTTAAGAATTTAAATTTAAGATTTAGATTTAAAATTGAAAATGAGCATAGTAAAATAAATAACACAAATATTTTTAGAAAAAAATATTGTAAATAGTATAATAAAATTGTTCCAATCTATCATATATATATAGATATGTTAATGGGAAGTATTGGGAGGATTCAATTATAACTATGACACTCAACAAGGTACGTATACTTGAGTTTCTTCCTTATCGGAGATGAACCATCTTTTAAGTGGTCATGGGTATATTATGCTCTTTTTTTTTTTTTTGGTGTAGAGAACTCAATATTTTGCAGCTTGAGTTAAAAATTTGATGAATACCAATTGAAAAGTAGCAACTGTTATTCCCTTGCAAAGTTATTGAAACTTGAGCTTTCGATGAATTGTTTTTCTTAAATACATAGTGATAATAAGGGCCTGTAATTCAGGCTTGAATCGGCCCAAGTAGTTATTTAACTCTATTTTATTTTTTATTATTGGGCATTTATGATAATAAAGACCCGTAAATCAGGCCCAATTTCTTAAATAATTTTATTATGACATTAGCCCATAATTTAGGCCCAAACCCGAATAATTTAGATATTTTATTAACACTGTATTATACTTTTATATAAGGTTTATATACAAATATCCCACATCGTATTTCTTTATAATTTTCATATTAATTATATGGTATTTATACAGGTTCAATCTCCAGAGAAAAGGTATGTGATTCGGGACTCCTAACTTTGATTTTTTATCTTTAAATATCTTTTCATCTGCTGACATAAGCATCGGAGGAGCCTTAGGGTTTCTTCCACCCTATTTGGCTTTAGTTTTGCAGGTGGAAAGACTTGAAGGCGAATCAAAGTATTTTTGGAAGGATCGTCCACACATTGCAGAAGGATTCTTCCCTTTAGGAATCCTATATCTGCATCATAATTGGCGCCCACCGTTTTCTAATACGAACCTTTCTACCAACACTTATCCATTGAAAATGCGCACAAGAAGCCAGTCTACCATGTTGCCTCCAAATCCTGCTGAGAAGCGTCCATCAGAGATGCTTCCATAACCTTCCACCCGTCCTACTTCAAGGACGCTTCCTGATCCTCCTTTAGAAAAATTAGTTACATCATCTCACCAAATTTCGGAGCTGCCTCCTCAATTCCCGCCGGTTACTGAGCCTCCACACATCACTAGAAGTCCTAGCTTATCATTAAGCCGAGAGATATTCCGTCGTTCAGAACAGCGAGCTAGAGAAGCTTCGCCTGCCCATTCTATTTCTGATGCTCGAACACCTAACAATGATAAGGGAAAAGAACCAATTGGAGAAGATCAGTGGGAGAAATTCAATTATGTCATGAAACATGCTGGAGAATTTTTAGCTTACATGAAGATGAAGGAACAATTTGCTACTGAAGATGCATGTACAGGTGAGAACAATCTTCCGGATGCAGACGCTTGTTTCTCTCCACCTCCTCAACAGATCCCTACATGCAAAATGCATGCTTCTGAAGCAAAACAGCATCCACAACCATCAGTCCTTCCAACACAATTGAAAGTATCGGTAGATCCATCTCACCATCATATCGACAATCCTCAAGTGCGAGATCTCTATAATCAAGCACAAAATATTTTGCATCAAGCGCAGATACCTAAGAGGTCTTGGAATGCTATTGAAAGTAATCCTTTCCAACCACACTGCCAACTTGCTACTTTTCCGGATCGTTTCAAGCCGCCAACTATCACAAAATATACGGGCTCTTCTGATCCTGAGGCTCATCTGAAGCAATACACTATTTCCATGCTTTTGTATGCTTCTAACGACGCTTTATTGTGCAGTTATTTCCCTCTTACTTTAGCAGGCCATGCACTGGATTGGTTTACATCTCTTCCTTCAGGAACAATAGGTTCTTTTGTTCAACTTGGTGATATGTTCCTTCAGAATTTTGCTGGCAGTCGCACTCAGAAGAAACCTCGGACTTACCTTCTTAATATACGTCAGAGATCTGGAGAAAACTTAGCTGCATATTTGAAGAGGTTTAATGATGAATCACTGCATGTTTACAATCTGACAGAAGGAACATACATTGAGGCATTTTGCGATGGTTTACGACCGGGAAAGTATTCGGAGAAGTTGAATATTCTTCAGCATCAAACTATGAAAGAGTTGTTTGATAAAATTTGCAAATAGATTAAGGGTGAAGATCTAGAAAGATCTAAAAGAGAAGTTCGTCAACTCGAACGAGAAGAATTTTTTCAGCCGAAGTTTGTCCGGAAAAAGACAACTGACGAATCTATCAGGCATTTCCAGCATGGGCAAAGATCACAAGGTTTTAACATGCGAAGGTAATTTCCTGTTCAGCATTCCAGCAATCAACATCAAAGGTTTATCTCATCCTTTCCTCAGAAGAAGGAAGATGCTTCACAGCAAAGGCCTCAAAGTAGCTTTATTCCAAGTAATCATCTCAATAAGAGGAGCTTCCAAGTTGATAAATTCAAACACGCTTCTCAACAAGGAATTACATCTTCTAGCCAACGTCAGCAGAGAGAGAATTTGTCTCTGACTCCATTGAATACGAAGAGATTTGTCATTTTCAGAGCAGTAAAAGACATGGCTATATTCCCACCTCCAAGACCAATCCAAACTCCAAAAGACAAGCGAGACAACAGGAAATATTGTGAGTACCATCAAGATATTGGGCATACTACGGATGATTGTTATGTTCTCAAGAATCACATAGAGAAAGCTGTTCAGAACGGATTACTTCAAGATTATGTTGAAAAGAAGGAAGTTCATCATTTGCAGAAAGAGTTTTCATCTCAATCAGATCAGGTGACACCTAAAATAATAAACATGATTTCGGGAGCTTCATCTTCCTATTATAGAGAAGTCAAGAGATTGAAAACTACGGAAATCAACAATGACATTCCGTTAGTCATTTCCTTGCGGATAGAGCATTGTTTGGTGAGGCGAATTTTAGTTGATACTGGAAGTTTTGCAAATATCATATACTTGGAAACTTTGAAAGCAATGGATATCAGGCCTACTTTGATCACGAAGGAGACGATTCCTTTAATAGGATTTTCGGGACATGTAGTCAATGCAAAAGGAACTATCAGAATGAAGGTATCATGGGGAGAAGATGTTTACACTATTCAGAAAGAACTTGAGTTCATTGTTATAAATGCTCCTTCAGCTTATAATGTTATATTGGGAAGGCAGGTTTGAATTTGATGCAAGCTCAAGTAAATACTTTCCAAAATGAGTTAACAATGAACATTGGAAGTCTCTTGCATGTCATTCCAGGTGATGTTAAGCAAGCTCAACATTGTTTCATGACAGCAATATCGCAAGCTACATCTTTGCAGGTTCCTACTTCACCGCCTTCAAATACATGCGAATTGGCATCCATGCATGAAGTTGATGAGCAGAGGATAGAGGTCGTTTCCGAGATAGAAGAGGTCACGATTTTGGGAAATGAAAAGAAGGTGATAAGAATAGGAAAACAACTTCCACAAAAGTTGAAGTTCGAGTTAATAGATTTTCTGACGAAATATGAAGACATTTTTGCATGGTCTTCCACTGATCTAGGTCTAATTCCAAGGAGTTTTGCTGAGCATCATTTAGGGATACCACCCTCATTAAAACCAGTCGTTCAAAAGAGACGATTCTTCGCCAAAGAACGTCAAGAAGCGATCAAGAAGGAAGTTAAGGATTTGCTTGATGCTGGTATCATCCGACCAGTAGAATTTCCGACTTGGGTATCTAATCCAGTTTTAGTACCCAAGCCGGATGGATCTTGGAGAATGTGCATTGATTGCACTTCAGTAAATAAGCATATTCCAAAGCGACCCTTCCCCATGCCCAAAATCGATCAATTGGTGGATGCTGCTGTTGAACACGCTTTGTTGTGTTTCTTGGATGCTCACAAAGGATATCATCAGATACTGATGGCCAGAGAAGATGAAGAAAAAACATCTTTCATCACGCCTGAAGGGTTATATTGTTATCAACAGATGCCATTCGGACTTAAGAACGCAGGTGCGGAATTCCAGAATATGGTAAATCGATTGTTTTCCAAGCAGTTGGGGAGAAACGTGGAAGCTTACGTCGATGACATAATGATAAAATCTAAGGTGGTCTACACTTTTCTTGATGATTTAACAGAGGCTTTTGATGTGATGAAAGCACAAGGTCTTAAACTGAATCCGAAGAAATGCTCCTTTGGAGTGGAAGCTGAGAAATTTTTAGCATACATGGTATCAAAGCGAGGCATAGAAGCTAATCCTTCCAAAATTCAAGCTTTGCTTGACATGCAGATTCCTAAAACAGTGAAGGATGTACAGCGACTTACAGGGAGAATCATGGCTTTAAAAAGATTCTTAGCAAAAGCTGGTGATAAAGCATACCCTTTCTATCAGGGACATTTTTCCGTAATATCCCAATTCCTATTCAATAATTTTATCATAAAATTCATACTTCACATTTTATGTAACAACTTTAAATATTTGAGTTATGCTTCATCATATTTAAAGAATTTTCTTCTAAGCAGGTACTTAAAAATCTCAAAACCAATAAATTCTCTTGGAATGATGAGTGTCAAAAGGCATTTGAAGCTTTAAAGCATTATCTTGGGAATCCTCCATTACTGGTTTCCCCGAAGGAAGGAGAGATCTTACGTCTTTATATTTCTATCTCAGAACATGCATTGAGTTTTGTGTTGTCAGTTCCAAGGGCAAATACAGAAAAACCTGTATATTATTTGAGCCATTTGTTACAAGGACCTGAACTCAACTACTCAGTTCTTGAAAAGCATGTATTAATGCTTCTTATCACAGTGAGAAAGCTTAAACCTTACTTTCAGGCACATCAAGTTCATATGTACACAAATGTCCCGATGAGACGAGTTTTGCATAAACCAGATGCTTCCGGACGATTCTTAAAATGGTCCATTGAATTATCTGGTTTTGATATTGAATATAAGCCTTAGAAAGCAATCAGAGCTCAAGATCTATCTGATTTTGTGGTTGAATGTACGATTCCAGGAGGAACTTCTTCACTGATGAATGACCCTAACATCGCCTCTGTGTAGGGATGTTGGATAGCTTATATTGATAGTTCTTCAGCAGAACATACAAGGGGTGCTGGCTTTGTTCTCCAAAGTCCAGAAGGTATTAGTTCAGCCTATGCTATCAAGTTTAATTTCTCAATCACCAATAATGAATCTGAGTATGAAGCGTTGATAGCCACACTAAAGGTAGCCTCGAATCTTGGCATTTCGAAACTGATTGTTAAGTCTGATTCGCAGATTTTAGTCAATCAAGTGAATGCTTTTTACGAAGCGAAAGAAGAAAATATGAGACGATACTTGGAGAAGGTACAAGACCTTTCTTCTAATTTTTCTTATTTGAAATTGGAGCATGTTCCCCGTAATTAGAATATTGAAGTTGATTTTTTGTCCAAAATGAAAGTAGGTTCAACAAAAGAAGCTATATGGGTAGATCCTTTGCAACATAAATCTATCGATACTCTAATAGCTTCCGTTGATCAACCTTCCTGTTGGATGAATCCTATCTTGAATTATCTCAGAGAGGGAAAGCTTCCTCCAAACAATGACGAAGCTAAAAAGATTAAGTCAGTAGCTGCTAGATAAACTATATTACATAATCAACTTTTTCGTCGTGGGTTTTCCTGGCCTCTCCTCATGTGTGTTTCTAGTGAAGAAGGAAAATACATAATAAGAGATATTCATGAAGGCATCTGTGGGTCTCACATAGGAGCAAGAACTTTGGCAAGAAAAATCATGCATGCTGGTTATTTTTGGCCTAGTATGGAGGAAGACGCTTCTGCTTTTGTCAGGAGATGTGAAAAATGTCAGTTGCATTCAAATTTACATCACCTTCCTGCTCATAAACTTCATTCTATGATATCTCCTTTACCATTTTACCAATGTGGAATGGATATTTTGGGCCCTTTTCCTAAGGCTATTGGTAGTAAAGAATTTCTCTTTGTGGTAGTTGATTATTTTACCAAATGGGTGGAGGCCAAACCAACTGCCACAATCACAGCAAAGAAAGCCAAGGAGTTTTTCTGGGAAGATGTTATCACAAGATTTGGTATTCCAAAAGTTCTTATTACAGATAATGGGAAACAGTTTGCAGCTAAAGAGTTTCAGGATTTATGCTTTGATCCTCATATTGATCACCGCTTTTCATCTGTAGGACACCCGCAAACCAATGGTCTGGCTAAAGTGATGAATAGAGTGATATTGCAAGGTTTGAAGAAGCGTCTAGATTCTCAGAAAGGCAGATGGGTTGAAGAACTTCCCAATGTTCTTTGGTCGTACAGAACTACTCCTAATGAGAAAACAGGTGAATCTCCTTATAATCTTTGCTTTGGAACTGAAGCTGTTATACCTGTTGAAATAGGAAGTTCTTCTCTGAGAATGGATTTTTGGGATGAGTCCTCTAACAACCAGCGATTGGCAGAAAACCTTAATTTGCTGGAGAATGTTAGAGAACGAGCTGCAAGAAAAGATGAACACAACAAGCTTCTCAGAGCCAAATATCACGATAAAAAAGTTCATACAAGGTCTTTTTTCCAAGGAGAATTGGTTCTCAAAAAGAATGAAGTGAGTCGCCAAGAACCACATCGCAAGTTAGATTCAACATGGGAAGGCCCATATATTATAAAAAAGAATCATGGAAATGGGAGTTATAAGCTTCAAGACATGGAAGGTCGGGAATTAGCCAGAACATGGAATGTAGCCAATTTGAGAAAATTTTACCCATGAGAGTTAATATTTCCATATTTCTTGTGAATTGTAATTCATCATTCAATTGCATCATATTCTTCTCTTATATCAGATATTCTAAGTTCTTTTCTCTCTCGTTCCAAATATTATTAATTTCTTTAAATACATAAATTTGGCGCGAACAGACGAATCATAATAATTAAAGAAAAAAAAAGCAAGAAATTAATAACAAGCGTCTCATATATTAAATATCAAAAACTTGATAAAAGAAAAGCAAAGAATAAATGACAAGCGTCCTATACGCCACATTAACATTCAAATCATAATAATTGTTCTTTACTTCAAAATTAACACAACATTGTAAAGCACATAAGAAATTTCTATCTCGCTGCTCCATCATCAATCTCTCTTCTTTCAGCTGCAGCGTCACTTCTGTTCAAGTTTTCTGTACGAATCTCTTGGCCGGTATTTTCAACACTTGCGTCTTCTGTAACCCTTTCCATAACCACTTCATTGCCGCCAATTTCCACATCTGCTTCTTCTTCATCCTCGGAACCCTCGGGAGTTGGGAAAGTATCAAAATATTTCTCCATTGAAAAACCTTTATCCCAAGGTAGCACATAGCTACGACTAGTCTCAGCATTCAATTATGCTTGGTAAGCTTCGTCATATTCTGGTAGCTTTCCTTGTACATACTGACGAGCTTCGACTATACTTTCCTTGATGGCAGCATAATTCAATCGCATATATAAATTCTTAAATTCTTGAGACTCTAGAAAAGCTTCAATGCAAAAATCATATATCTCTTTATTGATATTTCCTTCTTCATCTTCATATTTTGTTCGAAGTGCTTTAGTTGTTTCTTCCCATTTTTGTCGGCATGAATGTTCTTCGGCAAAGCCCTCTTCCCATGTTTTGCCTTTCTTCTTTTCCAACTCCAACTCATTTTTCAAACTTATGACCTCCTGCTCAAGTTGTGTTACTTTCGTCTTCAAAGAATCATTCGAACTCTTTACTTCAGTAAGTTCATTTTTCAGAGATTTCTTTATCATGAGTTCTTTATCAACTCTCTCCAAACTATTCCTATACCGGCGAAGCATTTCTCGATTACGAAACCAAGATTCGCATGTCTTTTGAATCCACGCATTCTCGAAATCCAGTCTTTTCATTTTCACAAAAGATGCTTCTACTCCCTTTGGAACCCCATGGACAAAATAATCTTCACAATCCACTAAGTCACTTATATTTTCACTTGCTTTAATCCCCCAATTTGGAATAAAAATCTCATTTTTTGACGCTTCTTCTTCTTGCTCAACCCCTTTGCCTTTATCTTTTCTGGAAAACTTCTCTTCTATAAGTTCTTCACCAACCTTTCTTGCTTCCTTTTCACTTACTTCAAGCCCCTCTCCTTCTTGATGAACTTCTCGCAGTCTTCTCAGACTCTTACCAATCCCATGTGGTTTTAAAGCTGTCTTTTTCATGGTTGGACCTTTCTTACTTGACAATGATTCCCTCTCGACGCTTCCTGTTATTTTTCCTGCAACAAGAACATCTTTCTCTCCTGACGCTTCTTCAACTTGCCCTTCATTTTCTTTCTTCCTTTTGTTACTTGACTCATGATATTGGCTTGGCACATAATAAAAAAAACCGTCAAAGGAATAACTTCCCATTGGTGGTGGTTCTGTCAATACTTTAAAAGCATAATCCATCAACTCACCCCTCATAGACTTTCTCTTGGATGCTCTTTGAAGAGCATTGGTAATCATAGCTATACCAGAAGCTCCTGCATAACACAATAATGAAGTTCCCGTCAAAATTCACTTTACCAATTGTACAACAAAAAGCGACGCTTGTATTTAAAAAAAAAAAAAAAAAAAACTTCCTGATAATGATAAAAACATATTCATATGAAGTTATTTCAGTCCTTACTTAAGAGCCCAAGATCCATTTTTCCTTTCCCTGTTAACCCGGTTGCTTTTAACATTCCTCGCGGCCAGTTTAATCGCACATCCAGAAAACAAGGGCGAGTATTCAAAATAGCCACTTCACTTGAAGTCTCACTAGAACCCCTATACCTAGCACAAAAATTACTCAATTTATACCTAAAATTCCATTTATATACAATGCCCTCCTTTCTAAAGTCCTTGTGTTTCACAAAGAAATACTGCCTCTTCTAATCATGGACGCTTGTAGGTTGATGAATTAGTTGCACAGATTTTGGTCTTCGCGTAAAGTAATGAAAACAACGTCCTTCTTTACTATCATATTTCTGCGCAATACGGAAAAAATGCCTAAACACATCCAAATTTACATTGGTTCCATACATCTTGCACAGAATAATAAAACCAATAATAACTCGGACTCCATTTGTAGATAACTAGCCCAGTTGCAACTCCCAAAATCTCAATATGTCTTTGACCAAAGGGTGAAGAGGAAACCTCAAGCCAGCTTTCAGTTGAGCCACATATACTGTCAAATAACCTGTTGGCGCCTGATGAACTAGCGTCTTTTCATCCAGAAACAGTAACTCATACTCTCTTCCTATGTCATATTCTTTCCTTAAAGACGCTTCTTGATCACTTCTGATTTTAGAATATGGCGATAGAAACAATGGTACCCCCATAGTTTCTTGTTTGTCCTTTGACAATTCTATGTCCATCATAAATTTAGCTTTCTTCATTTCCGGCTCTCTATAGTATTCCTTGCCTTCGTTTCCTTCCAAAACATATGGAAATTCCATTTCATGATCCTTGCATCGGTAAACACTGGCACAAATTTTCCCCTTTGATGTTCGTTTTAAACCCATGTAAATCACACGAACATCTCCACATTTATACACCTTCCTTTCAGACTTTGGAAATCGCTTATCTTCATCAGTTAAGTACCCACTTACACTGATAGACGCTTCTTCTTCTTCTTCCCTCACTGACACTTCTTTTTCTTTAACATTTTCTTCTTGTCCTTCCATTTCCATTTCGCTTTCACTTTCTAAAATGTTCATTTTTTCTGATTCTGTTTTCTCCTCATCAGAATCGCTCATAACATTCATTTTGTTTTGATCTAGCCCTAACGTGACTTTCGTCTGCACAATTCTATCCATTATACTATTTAACATCTCAGCATCCGTTTCACTACTAGAACTGTCACTACTTTCCAAATTCACAGAATCTCTAATCCTTCTAACATCTTCTGAATCAGTGTTACTAGAACTCATAATGCTAAGTTAACAAGGTAAAACTCTTTTGTAAAGTAAAAGAAAAAGATACCTGCAGGAACATGAGAAGACATCGTCAAAAAATTGGAAGTACTTGAACCGAAGCTACTTAAACTGGAAGAGGAAAAGAAGAATAATTACCACTATCTGCAACACAAAAATTAAATCTTGATAAGTTTTCTAGTCACAAACAACAACGTTTCTTGGGAATAAATATTCAGAGATCAAAAGCATCAAATTTCTTCACCCAACCTTTATCCGAATGACCTTCGTTTATAATGGCACAGATCCCAAGTCAGAGCACTTCTATCAGTTATATATGCAAAGTAAGAAAAGTAGAATATAATAAACCCTCCTCTACTTTTTCCTTTCTTTGCATATATATATATATAGGACATAAAAGGGGGCCCATTTCATTTATTATTATTATTATAGGATAGTTATTGTACTTAAGGCCTGTAAATCAGACCTAGCTTGGCCCAAACGATTATTTAACTCTATTTTATTTTTTATTATTGGGCATTTATGATAATAAAGACCCGTAAATCAGGCCCAATTTCTTAAATAATTTTATTATGACATTAGCCCATAATTTAGGCCCAAACCCGAATAATTTAGATATTTTATTAACACTGTATTATACTTTTATATAAGGTTTATATACAAATATCCCACATCGTATTTCTTTATAATTTTCATATTAATTATATGGTATTTATACAGGTTCAATCTCCAGAGAAAAGGTATGTGATTCGGGACTCCTAACTTTGATTTTTTATCTTTAAATATCTTTTCATCTGCTGATATAAGCATCGGAGGAGCCTTAAGGTTTCTTCCACCATATTTGGCTTTAGTTTTGCAGGTGGAAAGACTTGAAGGTGGATCAAAGTATTTTTGGAAGGATCGTCCACACATTGCGGAAGGATTCTTCCCTTTAGGAATCCTATATCAGCATCACATAGTGTGAAGTACTAAAAAAATAAGATCACTGATCAGGTATATCAACATAATTCTATCAAGAATCGATTTCTTCGTGTTAATAAACATTATGTCTTCTTGGGTTGGTAGGTAAGATAGATTTTCTTTGTCATATTAGTATCATTTTGATTTTATTATTATTGTCATATATGTTGTTTTCCCAAATATGATTTTGTTTATGGGTTAAAATTGTTGTTTCTTTGAGAAATAAGAACTTCATCAAGTGGCTAGCTAGTTTTAATGCATATCCTTGACTTTGATGTGTCTTTCCTTGTCCTATTCTACACTAGAAGATGATTTCAAAATAGTTGTGGGTATCAAGCAAGTCATAATCTTGACAATTTATGGTTTTTATTAGGTGTTAAATTTGCGTTCTTCTAGGCTTTAAGCCTGCTATTTGTGATCTATAATGTTTCTTTTATTGCATGTGGCGAGTATTTAATTTGTGGGTGTTTGTCATCATCTTCTTGTTGCGGAATGTCAGGGTTCAGATATTGAAGAAATAAGGCACAATGAATCTGCACAATTCAATGGCTCATGAAAATGTATATACAAACTTTTTTTGGTATTAAGATGTATACTCTAAGATATTTTGTTGTATTATATAGTAATGAGCTGATATTTGATATTTGAACCTCAAAACTATCAAGAACCGTATATTTTGTGCATAAGTGTACTTTGACAATCATCATTGTACCAACTAAATATGTTCTTGATCCATCTTCTATAAATTGGTTGTATTTTTTTCAGCAAGAGTAAAAGAAATCACTGCTAAAATTAAAGAATATTGAACAAAAAAAAAAAAAAAAAAACAATTATGGTCTAACATAATTAACACGACATATACTAAGTTCATTATATATATATTGTAAATGACAACCTCTATGGTAAAATCATAGAATTACAAGACGAGAGTTCAATCTTTACAATATCAAAAATTTGTGTGCACCTAATATGTACTATCATCAAATGTTAAATTGTAAGGTTAGACCTGTAATTCTATCAAAAGAAAAAAAAAAAAAATTAATAACTTAGATATAGAATTACATATCCAACCTAAATCAATTAAAGAACGCTCAATACAATACAAATAAGTGTATCAAAGTATAGATTAAGTCCCACCATTACATAATCAACACATATACTCTAAACTTTAATATCAGTCTAGCTTCCTTAATCTAATCCATTGGAGTGATCTTGGCATGTAAAGATGCACCTTCTTTTGTGCATGTTGTCCTATAGTGACCTATTGTCCCACACCAACTACATCTTCTTGGATTTTCATTGTGACCTATACTTTATAAATGAAAAAGTAAATATGTAAGAAAACTATTGAGATAACTACAAAAGAACCCTCTGCCCCAAAATCAGATCACTTCCTCCCAAATTGAGGACCTTGCCGGGCAGCTAAATTGGTATGGAAGAATTGGAAGAATTGCTACGCCAACGACCCTCTCTATAAAGGAAAATCTCTCCCTACTTAGAGTTTGTCTAGCAGCACATAGGCCTCTTACTAGTGGACTTCCATCTCAAGCAGTGGAGTTATCTAGTATAAGGATAGGGAGAGAACTAGAAGAGAGGTGATAGAAAATTGGTTTATTTTCAACATCGTATCCATAGTTAGCACACCTAGCAGCTCCAAAAGAGAGATGACACAAAAAGGGAAGATAGGAATGAAAGCATGTACGAAGGTTCGCAAAGGCGTCTACCCTCCCCTCCAGAATTTCCCATTCCAGGTCTAATTTTTTTTGCCACTAGTGGCAACGAAGTTCTTGCTGGTGATAGGTGAGATCAAATTTCGCTAACGAGCATTATTGAAAGAAAGAGATGGAGGGTCAGTCTTTGGACCCTTCGCCCGCCCACCACTAGTGGACATCCCTATTCATTTTTAGTTTGGATCATAACACATACTACTAGCGGCTAACCACCTTTGGCTAGAAAACTTTTGAACCACCTATTGCCTTATTGGATTCCCAGCTTTATGAATCGGCCTTGGGTGATAAAGAAGTGGGAGCATCAACTTCGTTCCTGTGGCTTTTGAGTGAAAAGTTATATATCACAATAACAAAAGTTGGTAGATACAACACTTATCAAAAACGGTGGTTGGGAGCCATCGTTTTTGGCAACTAGATATGGCGGCTCCTCGGCCATCATTTTTGGTGGACCAACAACTATGGTTTATCCCCCCAATCATTATTTTTGGTAATTTTTTTAAAATGAGTGGATCTAAAATGGTGGTTTTGAGAACTTTCGTATTAAGTTTAACAAATACGATAGCTGTGATGACCAAATATGGTGGTCTTATAAGTGTCATATTATGTTAGGCAAATACGACGCCTCATTTGATCAAATATGGTGGCTACAAAATGTGGTTTTTGCTCAAAATACTAGTTTATAACTTCGATGAACCTTCATATGATATCATATTGACTTCAAATTTTGTAGGTTTGTTTTTTAATATATGTCTAATAAATCTGACGGTTTGATTAAAATTTTACTTTTTGTAAAATAAAAAAAAAAAATTATATATTTCGATATTAAAATTACAAACGTAGATAGATGATATACGAAATAATATTTGATTTGCTTCAAATTTTTTATGTTTAGTTTTTATTATATGTTTGAAAAATCTAATAGTTAGATTAAAGTTTTGATTTTTGTAAAAAAAAATTGTATATTTCTGTATTAAAATTAAAAACATAGATGGATGACATGTAAAATAATATCGGACTTGCTTCAAATAGCAGAAGAACTCAAACTAGATAAAGTCCAATTCGAAGGCAATGTATTGTTTGTTATTCTAGCAATCAATGGGATGCGGCAATTTGAAGATTGGAGGGCCAAGTTGTCTATTACAAGGCTCGAAATACAAGTCAGGGGAGATTGGAATATGATGTGTGGTTGAGAAATCTTTTTGGTAAGGGTACATGGGTTTTGCTGATTTTTTTTTTTCTTTTTTTTTGGCTTAGGATGTCTAACAAAGGTTTTTGGGTCAGATGGCCTAGTAATTGTGGTAGGCTGTTGGAATTCATGAAATGGGCTGGGCTGGCGTATGTGTATTTTATTCAATTATTGGCTATTGGATTGCTGCATAGGATTCGACTTGATGTTTGATAAGTCAAGAGGAGGGGTTCTGTATGTAGTAACTTGATGGCAAATGACAGGTAACAAATCACTAGATTTAGGAGTGGTTTACGTGTCTTGTCAGAATTGTTGGACTTTCCTGAAATCGATTTGTGGGACTTTCCCTACCAAGTTTTTCCGCTTGGTCTTGGCCACATTTTGAATTTTTTAGAGCTTGCATGCCAACTCAAAGTGGTCTAACTTCCCACATTTATATTAGAAATCTGAAAGTCTTTCGTATCTAAAAGAGATACAATGTTGGGCTCCATCTTCTCTGCTTATGAAACACCCTGACTTCAGAATTTTGGAGGTCAATGAGCACCTAGATTATGATAAACGTCATGATTCTAATCGGTTGTTCTTTCTCTTGCATGTGCAGGAATTTTCCAATTAGATTTCCAATTTCCTCTGCATTTTCCTTGTTCATCCTATTCCGGGGTAACTCATGGATTTGAATCCAGTATGGACACTGAGAGAATTTGATTTCATTGAGCGTGAGATTAATTTCCCATTTTTGAAGATTAAGGGTGGCCTCTTTGACAGTCTAGGGGCCAGATTCAAGGATTTTATTTCTATCTTCCTTCGACTTAAATGTGCTTAGGATTAGGTTATAGTCAAGAGATTGAAAGTGCACATTATCTCGTAAGTCCCATGTTGAAGAAAGAACAGATGTCGTAGCTCTAAAATTGATGGGTTTTTGGGATATTAGGAAGCCCACTAAGGTGAGCTCATTTAATGTCTCAAATTGTAGGTCATTAATGGACAATTCTAAAGAGTCTTCAATGGAGTGGTTGAGTTAGTTGGGATTATCCATGGAAGGAGTTGGGAGCTATGCATAAATAAAAATAAAAGTAAATGGGATAGAAGAAGAGCGAAACACGTTCAAAAGGAGGGTGAGAGGGATTCGGGAAAGGACGAAGGTAAAGAAAAGTAAGACAGAAAAAAAAAAAAAAAAAAAGGGTGAAGGAAACAAATTCAATTTTGATGCATGCTTCCAAAATGGCTTGGCTGTTACTAGTTGTGTCCTCAGAAATGCTAATGGATTCATCTTAGGAGCTTGGATGTACTGCTTTGTCTCTGATAATCGTCCTTGTGCTGAGATAGAAGCGAGCATCCAAGTCTAAAAATAGCAAAAGAACTCAAACTAGATAAAGTCCAATTGAAAGGCGATGTATTGTTTATTATTCTAGTAATCAATGGGATGCAACAATTTGAAGATTGGAGGGCCAAAGTGAATTTAGATGCTGGCTGCATATTTTTGTCTGCAAAAGTATTTTAGTTTTTTTCGAAAAATTGGCCGGTTTAGTCCCTTATTTATTTTCAATAATTAACATAGGTCCACAATCTATTTTTTTGACCTGCTAAGTCCCATCACTTTTTAAGATTTTCCAATTAAGTCCTTCTAGCTAAAATTTTGAATTTTTCGGCCAAATTTCATCACGTGCTGACCACGTGATGAAATTTTAGATGTAATATCATTCGCCTACTGTTCATAAACTCAAAAATTTTAGGGATACTTTTGTACTATCCCAGATTCTTCCATACTCCAAATGCTCCAGTACAAAAGTATCTCTAAAATTTTTGGGTTTATGAACAGTGGCCGGATGATATTACTCCTAAAATTTAATCACATGGCCGGCACGTGATGAAATTTGGTTGAAAAATTCAAAATTTTCACCGGAAGGACTTAATTACCAAGTCGTAAAAAGTTATGAGACTTAGCAGATCAAAAAAATAGATTGTGGACCTATGTTAATTATTGAAAATAGATAAAGGACTAAATCGGCCAATTTTTCGTTTTTTTCTTTTGTCCCCCATTCCTGTAATAGAAGTGCCCACAATCAAGCTAAATGGGTTTCTTGTAATAATTTTTGTACTTACTGTAGACCTTAACTCTCTCCCACTAGACATTTGGTGTCATGGGAAGGGGTCTGTAAACCATTTGTGTACTTCACATTCTGTTTTAATTTTACCATTTATGTACCCAAAAGGGAGTACGTCAATTTTCGGTATGTTTTGCTCCTCTATTCAGATTTGGAACAAGTTAAGGAAAGACTTGAAGATGAATAAGAGGAAGAAGAATTCTCGAAAGAAGAGAAGAAACTCATGATAACTAGTCTTTTATTCTAGTAGCTGCTAGGTCTGTGAATACTTTATTATTATTATGATAATTTTTTTTTTTTTTTTTTTTTTTTTCACTTTCAGTTTTTCAAGTGCATATTAGTCTTAATGAATTTTGTCTTGTTATTGTTTTCATCTATTATATTTAGAAGAATTTAATATATATATATATATATATACGACCTCTTAATTTTGTCATTATGATTATTTTTAATTTTAAGGTCCAACATGTCAATATATATAAAACTAAATAAATTTATTACTAGAAAGTAAAAAGTGAATTCATAATTTTACCATTAAAATTATATTTGTTTGGAAGAAGATATGTTAAAACCAAACTGTTATGATTGAATGGGTCTATTTTAAGAGTTTTAGGGGTTTTATTTATTATTTAAACTAATTAATATTTTTATGTTATATGTTATAATATTTTACTAATTAAATTTGTTTAACGTTTAATATATTTCTAAATTTGATTTAGTATAATATAATATATATTTAAAAATATTATGTTTTCTTTTTTTGAAAAAGAAAATATTATGTTTTAATAAATACTAATTAAAATATTTTAAAAAAGGAAAAAAAAAAACCCTTATTCACTCTAAAAAGATAACGAGATTATTATTATTATTATTGAGAAAAAGATAACGAGATTATGTTTAAACTTCAAAGAAAATCAAAGCAAATGTACCGGATGAAGCAAATTGTATAAAGCAGGAATAAGAAAACAAA
>JAXGGT010000168.1:26667-37174 GCA_035583425.1 Marsdenia floribunda | reverse complement strand
GAGAAATGAAATTGAGAGAAGTTTTTCATTCCTCCAGTTGTAAGACTTCTTCTTTGAGTGAAAAATCAAAATTTCGATTGCAAATTTGGGCAAATTTTGACCACAAATTTGGGTAAAATTAATTTGCAGTCAAAAAATTGCCCAAATTTACAATCAAAATTTTGTTTTTTTTCACTAAAAGAATAAACCCTACAATTGGAAAAGTGAAAAATTTCCATCAATTTCATTTTCCATATTTTTCAGAACTAAAACTACCGAAAATGCCTCTCAATTTTTGTCCACGTCGGCTGAGCACCAGAACAATGGGCAAAATTTTGGCTAGAAGGACTAATTTTAGTAAATGAAAATTGTTACGGGACTAATTAAAGTAAGGAAAAAGTTATAGGACCTTGTTATAGGACTAAACCGGTAAATTTTCCTATATAATATATGTAAGAATTAGTTTGCAAATTTACAGTATTATATATATAAATTCTCTCTCATACTTTTTTACCTATTACCTACTAAACAAGTTGGTTAACTAGTCAACTAAATAAAACTATAAAAACACTCAAATAATAATATCATCATTACGTACCTATTAAATCTATTAAGTTTCAGACAAAATCTTATCCAAATAACAACTTAAACACCTTATAACCAGCATCAATACTACATTTTTCAAATAGAAAAAAGTAATGTTGGATTTTACATACTTTTTTCTAATTAAGTGGTTGTCCAAATACACCCTGAGTCATTTGAAATTTTTAAAATACCCTAATTACTAAAATGCCCATAAGAAAGTCATGTGCAAGTCACATGACTAACAAAAAATGGGACTTAAAGGTTTTGTTGAACGGAAAGGCAAGATTGAGACGTTTAAAAATTTTATGTGCTAAACTTGGACAAAAATAAATTTGTGTGCAAAACTTGGATTTCAAAAAAGTTTGGGTGTTACCTAGGTGGTTGACCCTAGAAGATAAAAGACCTTATGTTTTTGAGGAAAACCTTGAAAGTACAGTTGTATTGTACCTCGGTTCTAGGGCATGACACAAATTGGACGTGAGAGACATTCTGCCTTCTGCCTATTTTAGAAATATGTGGTCCTGAAAGACCTGGGAACTAAGCTGTAGATAATTTCTGTTTTTGCTCTTGATCATGTTAAAGGTTTCATCTAATTTATGAAGGATATACATATGATATTCTATAAACTTGAGACTTGACATTTATTCTTCAATGACTGACATAGCCACATTTTATTGCTACTCCAGCTCTAGCTATTCTCAACTCAAGCAATAATACTGTTCCAAGTAGGAACAAGGAACTAGTCATTCTTAATAATATATATATATATGAACTAGGAATTTTATCGACAATTTACCAAATGTATACATGATTTATCTGAATTTTCTGGTCGATCTCATACCTCTGTAAGAGTGAATTTCGTGGATTTCAACAGATTCTTTACACAGTACTTATTTTGTCATATCTGATGTCTTTACTAATACTGTAACATTACTTCTCAACTTTCAGAACCCAAAATTGAATAAAATTTCTTCTCCTAGTAACCTTGTTGCCATAAAATTAAAATGCCAGTATTGGATTTTACGTGTAGGATGAGTTTTTAATAGAAGCTGAAATTACAGAAATATATGGGATTGATCCCCGGGTTGCAGAGTAACTCATCATGTTCTTCTACCTGTACTTCCAATATATATATAATATAAACCACCTGTATATTTCTTTCCTTACTTTGTTTCTCTCAGTTCATGGTGTGATAGATGTGGAGATGTTGTCTTGGATGTGGTGAGGAAAGAATCCAAGGAATGTGTTGGAGAAATGGAGGCTGGAAATGTAAGATGGACCACATTTGAATTAGCCGGCCGATTCTGCAAGGCAGGCAGGCACCCTTCTGTAATGCAATTATGTTGTTGTATTGTTGTTGTAGAGTTCTTTCTTCCTTGTTGCACAACTCAACAATAATTATTGAGCTCGTGATTTTTCTTATTTTTTAGTGTTCATTTTGCGAAATTGCAATTTTTTTTTTTTTTTTTCTTTCTTTTCATCAAGATTATATAAACTTTGTTCGATCCTGTTGGAAGAAAAGATGATGACATTCTTCATGGTTGTTGATTAATAAATTTGTATATGATAAATCTGTTTCTATCCATATGACTTTTAATATATTAATTTGCATTATAATTTTTTTTTTTTTGGTTAAATTAATAGTTTTTTATTTTTTTTTACCAAAATTTTTGTTGTACTTGCTTGAAATCTTAAACTATAACCTTAAAATCCTAAATAAATAAATAACAGAAATTAAATTAACAAAAATGACTGTCAATGGTCGCCATTTTTTACCCTAAACTCTAAACCCCTAATGAACAAAAATTAAATAGTAAAAATGATGGTTTGGTGACGACCATTTTTTTATCCTATACCTTAAACTCCAAGTTAAAAATAAAATTAAAAATTAAAAAGGCAAATACGATGGTTTGGGGTTTGGGGAGCTACCAATTTTTTCCCCAAAACGATGGTTTGCTTCATAGTCGTTTTTTATCTTATCTTTCTTATTTTTATAATGTGTCTGTTTATTATCGTTTCTAAGCATTATTTTTGAGTAAAAATAATATTTGTGTAGTCACAATTTCTCAAAAACGATATGTTTTTATACGACGATTAAAAAAATTATCGTATTACACAAAAACAACAGCCAAAAGAAAAAAAAAAAAAAAAAAAAGTAGCTCTCTGGTCGCGGTTTTTGGCTCCATCTGCAGTAGTGATGATGTTCTATTACTATTATTATTATTTGGAGGTTTTTGAAAAATTAAATACTTCTTGAACAATAATTGTGCTGTCAGCAGCTTTGGAATTAGGTAAAAAAAAAAAAAAAAAAGAAGGCAGTTTGGATAGGACTGGTTAGGTGTTGAAGATGGTGTTTTAATCTGTTGGCTACGATTTGTATATAGAGACTTATATGCGGTAATAAATTTGATGTATTATATTATGATTGAAAGCATTAGTAACCAAACTAATTAAGCGATGTTTTATTTGATACCAAATTTTTGAATTGGTACTTTATACAAATGAATATTGAATAGATATGATTTAATTCCTGATGTAGCCGAAAGGTCCTTCTGGGTTTGGCCGAATGGTCTTCTTGGAAAGTCCTTCGGTCAAATACCTGCAATAATGGGGGAAATAGGTTTATCCCCCAAAGAAGCTCCGATGCTTAAGTTAGTAGTCTGTCCAATAATGAGGTCAAACTATAAAGCAAGGGATTAAAAGCACTTACCTTTTTTGGGAGACATTAATTGTTTATATAGGAGATAAATCTCCAAATAGTTTGATAATCTTTCAATGTGGGATTTAGATAATCCCAATGTAAAACCTCTTAAGGGTATAAAAGACATTTGGATAAATAATTAGGCATAAATATTTATATATTTATGCCTATATACACCAATTCCCAATTTTGGGACTGGTATTGTAAGTTAATCCTCAAAGCTTCGAGTAGGGGGAGGGATAAAGAAAAGTTTTACATGAAAAGGTGAAGAGGAATGATTGGTTTGATATATAGAAGTAAAATATTTGAAAATGTCATCAATAATATCAGAGTCTTTAGTCCAATTATTGTTATCTATTTTTAAACCTAAAGTTTTGTTTTTCCTTCTCTTTTCTAGAGTCCTTTTTTTTTTTTTTTTTTTGTCGGAAAAATGACATGTTTTGATCTCCATATTGAACTCGTGATAGTCTGGACTCAAGTTCCAAAAATCTCCCTCGTATCAAAGAAAAGTGATATATTGTTTACTTTCATCAATATGGAGGTTAGTTTAACAGGAGCCATGAGTACGTATCCACTGCAAAGAAACTTTGAGAGAAACTAGAGAACAAGTATATACAAGACGATGCAACTAGTATGCAATTTCTCGTCTCTCATTTTAACAGTTATAGATTGAATGCAATTAGGTAATTAGTAATGAAACAATTTTGTGAAATTGAAAGGATTTTGAACAATTACATTGAATTTAAATGCATATGGATGAATCAATTATTGTATCTAATATTGTTAATTAATTACCCCTCATTGAAAGATTTCAAAAGAAATTTGAAGTACAAAAGACAGGATATTTCTCTTGAGCACCTTACAAAATCTCTTCGTTAGAAAAAGAATTTACACAAGAATTGTAATTGCAAGAAGAGACCAATAATCAAGTTTTAGAAGTCTTTGTAATTGAAGAAAGACAGTCTAATACAATAAAAAGACCTTTTCAAAACAACATCCAAAAATTTAAGAATAAGAATAAGTAAAAAGGACAGTTGTTATTATTATTATTATTTTTCGGTGGAAAGAACATTAAAAGGAAATTTTAATCATTATAAGAAGAAGAAAGACACTTAAAAGATAGAAAGTGGCAAAAATATACTGTCTTCTTCAAATGCTATGAACGAGAAATTAATTGTCATGATTTATGAAGTGAATCTTTTTGAAGATGTTTGACCGTGTGTGCAAAGATCTATGTTTAAGATAATAAAACAAGTTCCTAATAATATTATTGTATACATGTGAAACTCTGCTACAACCCCATTTTTGAGAATTGAAAATGTGAAATTTTAATTTATAACAAATATATTTTATGTTCTAAAAGTTACAAAAAAAAAAAAAAAAAAATTATTTTCTTGTAGTTTTAACTTATTTTTTAACACTAAAAATTTTGTATATATCAAAAGGGAGGATATTTGTTGGCAAAAGGGTTACTTTTGTGATGGAATGTTTAAGCTAAATATAAATAATAATAATAATGATGCTTCTTATATTGCTGAAATTTTTTATTTGTGGCATAATAGGTTTGGACATATGAATTTTAAAAGGATTATGAATATGGCTGATTTTAATTTGATTCCAAATGTTGATAATTAGAAATTCCTTTTTTAAAATTAAAAGTTCATCAAATTTATTAAACATAATTTATAGTGAATCACATAGTACTTCTACTTTAGAGGGAATTATTATTTTTATAAATTATTATAATAGATTTTGTCATGTAAAATTCTAAACATTATAAAAATAAATTATAATAGATTTATTTTTTACTTATTTTAATATTTTGTCATGATTATAATACTTCTACTTTTGATCATTTTTTACTTATTTTTATATTATATTATATTTTAAGACAATATTTTGAGAGGAAAAAGAAGAAGAAAGAGTTAACAATTAGAAAGAAAAAATTGATATTTAAAGTGTTGTGTTAGTAATTACGGTGCTGAGTTTAACAATCATAATTATTAAATATATTTTATTTATGTAAAGTAAAGATTATATAGTGCACTTTATATTTGAAAGTTTAATTCAATTGTAATTTTTAAATCCATTCCTTTTGCAAAATTATTGTTTTTTTTATAACTTTATTATTTTATTCGTTATCTATAATTCATTTTGTTTTAATATTTGTGATATTTTAGTTTAGAAATAGTATTATAATTGTTTTTTTTTTAAAAAAAATTGTGATTTTTTTCTCTCTAACATAACTCAAAATTATTACCTCTTGTGGAGCTTGTGGAGTTAATATGTATTTGTAATGAAAATGAATGTCTAATAAAATTCTTTAGATTAATCAATTTTAGTGAATTGCTACTTAAATTAATGCTTGTGTGGCTTTGTAAACTTAAATATTTATTTGATTGAAATGATTATTTTATAAATGCTTAGATATTTTTTATTAAAAAGTTTGAGAAAAATATGGTTTAAGAGTCTAGAAAATGTCTATTTTTTAGGAAAAATTCTACCAAAAATTTTATTAATTTCTAATTTAATGAAAATTATAGCCAAAACCTTTTAAAAACTTAATGAATTTTTTTTAACTTAAGTTAAGTATACAAAGTTTAATACTAAATAAACTCTAAAGCATGAACTAATGCATAAACAACTCTTAACCCATCATTTAGTCAAACATTTAACAATAGTATTTATAGTTTAAAGTTTAAGATTTAGTGTTAAAAAGGATATAGAATTTATGGTTTAGGATTTACTTGGATAAGTGTTCTATTGAGTCAGTAGACAAATTTTATTTATTTTATTAATATATTATTTTTGTCATGTCTCAGTTATAATATTCTTAACAATTGGCATAGGCAAAAAATTAAAATTCAAATGTTCGAGTTTGAATTTTTCAACAAAACTTAAACTCTTCTTTACCATTTTCCTTTTTTTTTTTTTTTTTTTTTTTGGGCTGCTTTGTTGGTGAGAGTATGCATGGCACTCTGGTTCTTGCTTATTACAAGGAAGAAGTCACTTATCCAGCCTTTCTTTACTTGGTTTCTATGCTGAAGGAAGTGTTCAATTTATTCACTAGCTTTGTGTTTTGTATTATATAAAATTTGAAGATTTATTTATTTAAAATATTTCATAGTATGTAGTCTTACAATATGATGAGAACTTTTCATAATTATATTTTGATTAATAAAAAATAGTATTATAATATTTAAGCATATTTATTGGTATTATTTTCATATTATAAATTTTCTCTTCAAATATAAATTTTAATTTTTAAAAAATTAAAAATTACTAAATACAGTGGCTATAGCGCTGCCATTTGTGCTCAAAATCCTAAAACAAAATCGGAATTCGATTATCTATAAAAAATAATAAATATTCATTTTTTTTCTAATTAAATTGTCTATTGAAATTTTTTATATTAAAATATAATTCATATATTTTTTGTTATATAGATAACAATTAAACCAACCAAAATTACTCTTAAGATAATAATCAAATTCTTTACATCTAATTACATATTGTTGGCATATTTGTATATTTTTAGGTATGATTAAAATTATTTATACAAAATAATATTTGATAGTGTTATAGTTTATTTTGTTTCCAAGATTATTGATGCAAGTGAATAATCATATTTTTAATATGAAAAATGCTTTTAAATTGTTTAAGTTATTCAAAAATTTTAAATACATCTTAAACTTTATTGATCAAAATATCAAGCGTCCAAAAATATACATTACTACATAAATACCAATAGCATAGATGATTTTTTTTTTTTTTTTTTTAAACAATATTTTATTAATAAATGAATGTTTATTATACTTATATTGACATAATATTATAAAATATTATTATCTAATAAAAATAAAAATTAATTTTAATTGTGTTAATATTATAAATTAATGTCACGATCCGAACTCGCGTCGACATTTATGATCAATTACTTAATACTATATTTATTGTACCAAAAATGATATTCCAAATGGGATAGAATATCACAGTTACAATTTATAAACTATAGTGGAAGTGAAAGATAATGACGAGGTTTGGATATATTAGAAATTAAATTATCAAGTTTTTATTTATTTATTATTATGAGTAATTTTATTGATAACAATTCGATTTATGATTTGAAAGGTCATGAGTTTAAAAGCTTTAAAATTAAAAAATTATTTTATTTTATCGTATGTAAACAGTACAACGTGATGAACTGGAAAGTTGATAGCCTCCATGTTGTAATGGTGGAAGAGAAATACTTATTGAAATAGAATTATGTCCATATAGATAACCTATTGAAGAACAAAATTTTCTCATTCAACTTCAAAATAAAATTGAAATTGTCAAGAGTCTGATAGCCTAGTGGCAAAGTGCTCTCATGCGTACCAAATGGTCGCAGGTTCGACACCCTTTGTGCTTGCAGCAAATGCTGCCTGTCAAGTTTATTTTGTACGATCCTAAGTTCGGATTAGTCAGGTAATACCCTGGTCACCAGACTATAAAATTTGTCTCCAATAATATATAGATCCCTTTCTTAAAAAAAAAAAAAAATCAAATTCAAATTCACCGTTATTTATCAAATTTGGGATGAGTGGGTAAAAATATAAGTAATAAAATAAACAAACAAATAAATAAAAACAATAATGATGAATTGAATTTTATACTCATGAATGAAAGAAAATAAAAAAATTATAACAAATAAGAAATTAAAAAAAAAAAAAAAAAAAAAAGAAAAGGAAATTTTAAGACATTTCATACTTAAGAGTAAGAATATGTGGGCAATGATGATGGTGCGAAGCTACTGCCATTAATCAATCGGCTTCGATTTTTTTTCATAAGAGAGTCGGCGACCCAAAAAACCAAACATGCCTACAAATTTTCCGACCGTTCTTCTCTCTGACCTCACCTCACCCTAACAAATGCTTGATAAATGTCTTCTGACCCTACCTTTGCTTTTGCCTTGCTTCAATAGTATAAGTATGACCCACCCATCTTTTCAATCAAGTCTTCGTACAATTCACAGCTCACTCACTCACTGCCTTCTTCCCCAGCCTCATCACCCCGCACTTCCCCCACCTCCCACCCCCCGAGATTTACCTCCCCAGTTATCTAACTATCTTGTGTTTCTATGGACGTCGATTCAATGGGAATATCCTAAGACTAGCACCCAAATAAGCAAAAGCTTCAAAGGTTTGATCAAACGCTATGTACTTTTCATTCTCACTTCCTCTTTGGATACTTTGTTCACTTCTCCTTCTGCTGCTATTCTTTTTCTCATTTTCTGTCTTTGCTTCCGGCGCCCCCATTCGAGTTCATCTTCAACATGGACAAATGGACCCAGATGAGCTTGAAGCTCTATACCAGGTTATGGAAGCGACCACGTCCTCCGATCACAACTGGAGAATTTCTCACCCCAACCCTTGTAAACCGGGCTCATCTTGGATTGGAATCGTGTGCAAAATAGGGGATGATGGACTCAGTCACGTCTCAAGGCTAGATTTTGGAGTTACCCCTAATCCTACGTGCAAGAACACAGCATCTTTTCCACCGAAAATCTTTGAACTGCCATATTTGGAATCTGTATTTTTCATTCAATGCTTTACCCACACTCTCACCACCATTTCTTTCTCCTCTGTGCGTGTCTTGAGTTCTTCTCTGCAGCAGCTCAGCATGCGATCCAACCCTGCACTTGTTGGCTCCATCCCATCTCAGCTTTCCTCTCTGAAATCGCTTCAAATCCTCACCTTTTCCCAAAATCGCCTCCGCGGCCCAATTCCACCACAAATTTTCCTGCTCACGAGTTCTCTCGTCCATCTTGATCTTAGCTATAATTTGCTTTCCGGGGTCATCCCATTCCAGGTTGGGAATCTTAGAAATCTTGCTGGCCTTGATTTGAGTTACAATAGGCTCACCGGTATAATTCCTGGCACGATTGGCCAACTTGGAATGCTTCAGAAACTCGACTTGAGCTCCAATTCACTAATTGGAACCATCCCAGAGAGCATCGGGAATCTCCATTCTCTAACTTTTATTGCCTTGAGCAACAATAATTTACGCGGAAACTTTCCCAGAGGACTTTCACGGCTACAAAATCTGCAATACTTCATGATGGATGACAACCCAGTGTTCATCTCATTGCCATCAGAGTTCAGTCTGCTGCAGAAACTTCAAGAACTCAGACTTGCAAATTCTGGATTCTCCGGTACAATCCCCTCAGAATACTCAAAGCTAAGCAATCTAACCACATTATCCTTGCAGAACAACCGATTACGGGGCCAGATTCCAGTCAGTTTCACCAGCCTTTCACGCATATATCACCTGAACTTGAGCAGAAATTTTCTTGACGGTGTTATTCCTTTCAATTCAAGCTTCCTCAAGAGGTTGGGCAACAATTTGGACCTATCTGGAAATCCAGGACTATGTTTGAGTCCATCTGAAGAAAATGGCAACATTAATCTTGGAGTTGATGTTTGCGGAAGCAATAAATCAAACTCTCTCATCAAGCCCTGGAAGAATTCCAAAGCTCAAAATTGTTCCAAAATATCAATCTTTCTTGTTAGCATTTCAGGTTTACTACTGCAACTTATATTTCATCTCCTCTAGTTGCGTTTCCTTCACAGAGGGTGCTGGTAATATTATATTAATCTATAATTCTTTTTGCAATGCCAAAGTGTAAAGTCTAAACTATTTGAAAATTTAAGGCAATATTTAGGGATTTAAAAAATAAATAAATAAAAAATTAAAGTTAAGTTCAATGTATGGAAAGTTATTATTAAGGTAAGTTTTATGTTTATTTTAAAAATTCAATTTATTGGGTCATAACCATTATAAAATTATTAACTTTTCTAATTAAAATTATAACTGACGAAGAACCTGTATCCCAACCCAATTTTCACCAGAGAATTTCTGTTTTGACTAAGTTCATGGATAGATATAGTCATTGCTCAAAATAAAAAATTTGGAATGGGGGTGGGAATAGTATTAACCTTTAATCCTTGTCATAGTCCCAGTCATTGTCCCTATCTCCATTTCCCAATATATATATATATATATAATATTTTTAATTATGTATTTATATATATAAAAAAAAATTAACAATCATATTAAGTAATTATTAACATTTTTTACAAATTAATTATAATAATTATTTAGTAAATACTAAATTATATACAAATTAATATACAAATTAATAGAATAATAGTTGTAATATATACTTTTTAATTATATATATATATATATATATATATATAT
>JAXGGT010000168.1:11007-26567 GCA_035583425.1 Marsdenia floribunda | reverse complement strand
CGCGATATAGGTTCTATATAACGCTTACCGGATACCAGTCCCATACCTTTTTTTTTTTTTTTTTTTGTTTTGTTTTTAATATTTCTTTCAAGACTTTGAAATTCAAAAAAGTTTCTGGTATTAGACCCATCAAGTGGGGTAGCAAAAAATTCATCAAAAAAAGAAAGGTGGGGTAGCAAAAAGCCAGAAGCTTACCAAACTCTGCTTCCCGCCAATCTAAAAGAAAAAGAAACTTATGCTGAAAGGAAGAAACTTAGCTTAAATAGAACTGTGCCCGCATGCCTTTTCAGCGATGGCGAAGAGGAAGAGACGAAGAGTTCCAGAGGTCCTATGGAGGCTCTACCGTAATCGTGCGCGCACATTAGCAGACACTATTTTATCTCTCCTTCCTTCGCCTCCTCGGGCTCCGGTGGACTGCCGTTGCCGAGGACGGCGCTGCCTTGGTTGCAGTGGCGACAATGCATTTTCTTTTCTGGTCAGATCCGAAGACGGCACTGATTACCGGAGACTCCTTAATCACTGCTTTGTATTTGTTCCTGACAGTGCTCCTCCATTCTCCGGCTTCGACCCACATAATCGATGGTCCCAACTCGAGGTATCTCTGCTTCTTGATTTTTGCCTGAGCAGTTCTGTGGATTTCTACGTTTTGATAAAATTTGGCGGGAAATCTCTGGTGTACTGGGAAGTCGTTGTGTTTTCCTATCTTAAGAGATATAAGATGAGCTTTTGTGATACTATTTGCGCACTGTCGGAAAAACAGGGAGGATGTTCTGAGTGAGTTCGCTTGAAATTTCTGAAATGATTTTTGCCACATGTTCTGAGAAGCGTATGTGTTATGATATTCCCGTGCTTCCTCTAAGACAGCACGTGGGGAGTTTGCTGTTTGTTCTTTGCTCCAGTGGACAGTGAATCACGTATGAAATAATGTATTTTAGCTTTATTCTTGTAGAGTTGCAGGATTTATGGCCTTGTTTCTTGTTGAGATCATAAAAATGATAAGTTTACTCATTACCATATGAATAAATTGGTGCGAATTTCTTAAAATATAACATAGGAAACTTGAACTACTCCTCTCATGTCTTTTTTGTGCACTGGTACGGCTAGAGCTAGGTCTTTGTGAAAAATCTATCCTAAGATAGTTTACAGGGTCTGTTTGGAGGAAATAGATCCAAGTTGTGGTCAAACATGGCATTTGCCCCTAAAGGAATAGTGAAGCATATCCCGTGCCTCTGATATATGCAACTGCGTCTATTGCACAGGACTAAGTATTTAGCCTTGGTTGGACATTGCTCTGGACAATGTTTACATTTCTTATATAAAATTGGTACGTTAACTTGTAAAAAGGGATAAACATTGGTATCAATATCTATTTTTCTCTTCTACATGTATAATCCTGACAGGCATAAGCAAGAAATGCCTTTTCAATTTTTTATGGGTTGATTGAAGAAAAATTTTCTTCTACTGAATTTCTTGTTTACAATCTGAACATTATGTCCAAAGAACTAGAGCAAAATGGAAACCTTATCAAAATTGAACAGGTTTCCCTTAATCTTCTAATCTGATTGTGCTTTCTTTGTGGTTTGAGATTGTTAGAAGAAGTATTGAAATGACATTGCCTGAGAAGCTTACAACTTCGAATGTAATATGTAGTGGCTATAATAAGGTGAGTTCTAGCTTAAGGGTTTATTTCAACATATTACTATGAGCTTTTCCCCCCCACCCATTTTAATCACTTCATTGAGATGTATTTATTCGAAAATTGGTTCCACCCTTTTTCCTTCCTTGATATGTTTCATACTCAGACTGATTCTGCATGAACTGAAACGGTCAGTGATTTTCATCTAACAGTATAGCCGCTCTAGTGCCATAGTAGAGCTTCTAACAACCTCAGCATGGGCAGTTCTTGTGAGAAGGGTTTGTAGCTTGCAAATGAAATTAACTAGCATGATACATATATATATATATATATTGAGTATTGATGTTCACAACTTAAGTGATCATCTTGCAATTATTTGGCTCTCAGGTTGGAGATGCTCTCATGGTTTACTTATTAAGGAATACTTCAATATTCATGCCCCTTCCTCAAAGGAATCACCATCAGGTTGCTGGTTTTCCAATAAATGATTTGTGCCCAAGATTCTCAGGTCATCTATATTTCTCAAACAAAAGCATCTTGTGGATAATTTATTCTGGAGTTATTATCCAATATCACAAATTACTTCTTTGCATGAAAATTCTTATATGCTTGCCTCTGCAGAAGAATTTATGCTATGAAGAAATTTTATATTTTATGTTTCCATAGTTGCAGGTCTCAGTAAATTGTGAATTTGTTGCTTGACTTTAGCAAGTTGACATTACTGCATTTTAGTTAAAGGGATGTTACCATCTGATAATCAAGCTTTCCTTTACCTGTTGCATTATTGAAAATTGGGTCGATTGCATTAGTACTAACTTGTACTGCATCAATTAAATTATTGGTTTTAGAAGGTAACTTCTAGTACAATACCTTTTTATTTGAAACAATTTCTTATTAGTGGAGCTTGGGGAATTTCGATCCATTCTCTATTGCCTAATCTGTTGGCTAGATTTGGTAAATAATTCCTTGAAGCTTCCATCTTTATACGTTTTCTGTTTCAAACTACCATATTTTCACCATTTTCTTAATTCTTTTTTAAAATTATATTTTTCCTGAGAAGGCATGATCTTGAAATTCCTATTGGAGTGTTTTTGCTTTGCTTTTGCAGCTGGAAAAGTTTCTAATACATTCCTTACAGAAAGCATGGAAAAAAATTTGTGCATCAACAAAAGTATAAAGTAGTGTTATTTGATTTTAGCATGTGACATCATGTAATTGTTAGTGAAAAAAGAGGAGATAAAATTCAAAAGATATCTTGCATGGTGATCGTTGCTTTCTTATTTTCATGTTTTGTGGTAACTCATTTCATCATGAATCTCAAGGGCAATAATCTGTAATCAGTATCTGATTTATGTAATACTTTTCAATTTTCATTTCATAAGATATTGCTTGCTTATTATGCAATCCTTGAGTGTTGAGAAAACATGGATTCAAAATATAACTTCCTCTTTATTTCCTTCAACTTCTTTCAGCATTTGGGAGGAAAAGGAAAAGAATCGATGAAGTTAACAGAATACCAGACAAATTGCAACGATCAGGCTCTGGTTTTAATTTAGGTTCAAATTTCATTAATTCATCTGTAAGTTCTTCTATTATGTGCCATGGTGAATCATTTTATAAGGAAATTCATCTCAAGAAATTACTAAAGTAGGTAGGGTTGATTGTCTTGATACCAAATATCCTCGCACTGTTCGGAAAAGCTTCTAGAAAACCTTCTATGTTACCTAGGAAACATTAAAGACAAGATAGTTGGCAGTACCAAAGAAAACAGAGAGAAGTGTAGTCCAAATCTATCAGTTCATTGATCCATTTTGCCCAAAATCTCAATAAGAAACAAAAATTGTAGAATGAGCTTCAATGTGGGCTCTCAAAATTAGATCTTTTACACAAGAAGGTAAATTTTGTTAAAGGGGTTTTTGTAGTAATATCAAGTTGATGCTCATTTTAGAATCTTAATCTGTTGTGGATACAGGGTTGATAAGTGAGTTTGTTTAGCCCAAATCTAATCTGATTAGGAATAATTGATAGCTTGAATCAATATTTATAATTCCAAAAAGCTAAATATATATATATGTACATATATATCAGTGTATGTATCAGGAAACGAGAGAAGTTCTTCTTCTCGTGGGAGGATAGCCTAATTGTTGAAAAGTTTGCTGCTAACTTCCAATATTTGCTTCATAAATCTAGCAGTCTTTCTCTTTCTTCCAGTTGGATAGGGATTCACTCTATGCACCTCATCACAATCAATACGTTTGGACTTGGTACCAATTAATAAGTTTCAAAAACATAGTTGGTTTTCTCATGACTATAGCACATATTCAAATTATTAAATGAATTTTTATGACAATAGTTTTATATCTTAATTGAACTGAAGAGTAAAGGGGATCTTGGGAAGAAGTAAACAACAAAAGGTTATGTATTTGAATTAATTATTGGCAATAAAAGAATTTGGAAGGAACTAAAGCAACGTAGAACTAGATTAGTATGATCTGGCAGGAAACATCATGACTTAGAATAGGATGAAGCAACCTTTGCTGTTGTTTCATTGATGTATTCCTAGAGCGCGTTACATAGCTATATTGATGTAAATTATCTTCTTAGTTTGGTTTGGCTTGTTGCTTGGTCAGGAGAATAAGATAAATGGACGAGGAAGTTGGTTTTCTTGTTATGTTTCATGATACATCAACTTCACATATTCATCTCCCAATTTATTTCGGCTTCAATATAATAGCATTTATGCTGTATGTATGGCAGGCAAAATGCTCCTGTTGTTTAGTGTTACAGGCTATTCCAAAAGTCATTTCAACAACTCAAATTGATAGGCGAACCATGTTTTATAAAGTGGATAAATCTTCATTTATATTCCCAAAGAATCGTATCCTTTTGCACTTTGAACATTTCATGCATGTCTAGTTTTTAATGTCTGTTTCCACATGTTACTTCAGAAAGAAAATCTGATATTTGATATTAAATCTCTCAGCTACTTAATTATCATGACTCTTTTATCTCAGAGAAAACTTGATTAATGTCCAGTTATGTGTATTTATTGCAGATGATTTAAGTTATTTGTGAATTGTTTACTCAGTAGCTTCTGTGACCTCTACCTATTCTTTACCTAACACCTGCTAATGTACTCCCCAAGAAAAATATCACTGATTCAGACTTTAATGAACATCATGTGCCACTCTCACATATTCTTGTAACCAAGTCAACGTAACCTTCTAATTTATTAGGAATATAGTTAGAGAGCTAAGTAGGAACAAAGTGAGCGCTTGGAAGAACTTCGAGAATGTTATTACTTAAAAGTTTTACAAGACTTGATTTTTGAATGGTTTGCTAATGAATCCTCTACCCTATTTATAGCTCTCCACCTCCGTAATGAATGACTATGACCATTTTGATCAAACAGTGGATCTTCTGTCCTCATCTTTTCCCACCAAGTAACTATTACTGCTCTATAAACTTAGAGAATTCTGCAGTTATATATACACTATTCAAGATTACTACCATTTTCTATAACAATCTGGCGTATTCTACAACTCTCTAGAAAGACGTAGAGAATTCTAGGGAGCTGGCGGTTTTGGCAAAAATTGAGAAGGGAAGATAATGAGAAGGCTGTATTTTTACTTCTGTTTTTCTGAAATTGTTTTACTCTTACAGCATCAGTGATATTCAGACATATTAAATTCTTTGAGGCCTAATTCATCTGGTGCGAATATCCTGTTCCGAAATATTTTTGGATCATTTGATGCTTTATCAAGTGCTCAGTCACTGTCATGTTTTCACCGTGAGCAAAGCTCGTTGATCAAATCCACATGCAGGTAATTATCTGTTTCTCAAAACCCTTCTTTTGCATGATTATGAGTTGATCTTATGATTAACGTGAACATTTATAAATTGCTGATAATATAGATGACATTCTCGAGCTTTTAACAATGTTTTGGGGATAATCTCTTGAGTAAAATAATATCAAAGAAAGAATTTATCCAAATACACCCTAAAGCTCTGAACAAACAGAAAGGCCTGACATGAACAGCTTTTGCTATTTGAGATGTGCATAGACCTTTCTTTAGTGCTTAGACTTACTGAGAATAGATATATAAATATCAAGGTTTAAGACATCGATTCTGGAGCTGCCCCTTAAAGACATTAATCGTCACCAACATTTTGTCATTTGATATTTATTTAGGCTTTTCCTTGCTCCAATGGAGCCAGCTGCAACATGAGTCTTCAATGGTTACTCAGTTACTTAGGTAACACATTGGTTGCAGTTGGAGTTGCAGTTCTCTTAACTTCATAATTTTTGCTAAATTCATTTTTATCAAGTAATAGTGGGGAAATTTAGTAGCTGTCCATCTATTAGTATATATTTGAAGTCCAAACGGTTCACATTATTCTCCTGGTTCCAAGTTTCGGGCATATGGAGATTCTTATCTGATTGTTACTGGAATGACTGTGATAAGTGCAACTTGGATAGATTGACCTTAATGGGAAAATGTTGCTGAAAAACTACAATGATAAAGCTGTCAGCTGAATTTTTCATATAGTGATTTGAGGGGCCAACTCATTGTCAAGGAGACATTTTAATGGTTTTTTTTTTTTTTCTTTTCCCCCTTCTCTTTTCCTAATCTTGTTAACATCTCAATGTTCCTCATGATATGAAGAAGGAAATTCTCAGACCATTTTTGTCAACAACGAACTTTCATTCATTCTTTGAAACTAAACTGAACTACCTACTAGGACCTTTTGTTGTTTTTTTTTTTTTTTCCTGACAGTTACTAACTAGGACCTTTGAAAGTAAATGGTACTGGAACAAAAATGTCCAATTTCAATGGCCAATTTAAGGTTCAAGGCCTAGCTGCTCTTCATTGAAGTATTTCACCTGCTGTCCTAAATTGAACTTCCCATTTTGACTTGGCATAAATACTTTTAGGAGATCATTTATCTAGTATACGTTATTAGCTTACCATATTAATTCAAGAAGATAGTGACTGGGTCTATGAGAAATTAAAATCTGTACGAAAACAAAATTTTATTTGAAATGATCCTTCATTTATACTGGAAAAGAGATACATGAGAAGAACATTAAACTCAATCCAGAAAAATCTGGAAACTAAAAACTGGACAGAAAATTCATACTTTCAAACTCTAAACTGTCTTCAAGAAAAGATATTCTGCTACAAGAAGATAAGCTGAGGACCTTTAGATAAAGATATATTTATGTTTTTGAAAGTAAGACATATTCATATTTGTACATCCCAAAACGAAACTGTGGACATTCTGTAGTTAATGGAGAGTATTAAATTTGGATAGTCATTTTGGAAGACATTTGAATTTGAACATTTTTTTTTAACTTTGAATATTTGAATTTGAAAAATACTATTAAAAAACAATTGTTATATTTAGCTTCATTTTCTAGACATTAAATATAATTTTTCAAGTAAGGATTAAAATTGGTAAATCTTTAAAAAATTATCTTTGTGCAGGAAAATATATATATATATTTGGGGCAAATGGAGCCTTTCACTCTATTTCGAAGGGTGAATCAGTTTCGGATAACACTTCCCTCCTGCTCTTTCGTGGGTTTATTATGTGTTTCCTGGTTATGCATATTCCTTGATGCAGTCTCATAGTGGATGTTTGTTGAGCTTATTAATAATTTGGATCTTGTGATGCTGCAAAATTTATTAGGTTAAGTGTCTGTTTTTGTTATTCTGATTATGTGTATCTGTAAGTGTGTCGTTTGTATGCATGTTCATTTCTTTTTCCCCATTTCACCTTCCTTGCCTCCTCCTTGTTTATGTAGTGTTTTTTACTGTCTAGATATCATGCCCTCATCAAGCAACTCAAAGTTCTTATAAGGAAGGCTAAAAGCTGCCAGCATTTAAGGTTGTTGGATAAGCATTGTGTAATTTCATCTTTGGATCAAGATACCCATAGCAATCCTCGAACTAAGGTCAGTATTGAATTCATATTTGGACGTGTGCAGATAGAGAACAGATTCTATGAAGTTGAATTCTGTCATACATCCATTCTATTTTGCCTGACTTCTGGTACCTTAAAACTGATTGTTATACAATTTTAATCTCTTGTGTGCTGACAATCCTATCTACATCTCAATCAAGGGCCTGATTGTTTTGCTTGCCTTCAATTTCTCTGTCTCCTTCCCTTGTTGGTGGGTATGTGCGTGCAACCAGATTGTACTTAGAAGGCTTTTTAATAAACACATGCTGAGCTCAATAGTGGTTTTCCATTTGAATTTCACATCATGGCTCTTTATTGTTGTTACTATTACTACTAATGTACATTCTCTATTGAATTTGAATATTTCCTGTCAGGAATAAGACATGAATATAATGCACTCTGGTTTCAGGGATGTAATTCTGAGAGAAATGAAGGTGGAAAAGAATCTTCTGGACTACCAGTTGCATGTGATGTGCCTCGAGAGAAGCTTCAAAGATCTGGTTACAGCAGTTGCAGGAAGATTCTCGAAGCCGCAGATCATCAGGTTGAGCCAAGCAAATGTTATTGTCCAAAGAAGCAGGTCGTATCATTTATATGGGCTTCATGTAGGAGTATAGTTCCTCAAGAACTGCTAGGAAGTCCGCATAATTGGAGAGTTTTGAGAAAGAATATATCCCGCTTCATTTGTCTCCGAAGATTTGAGAAATTCTCACTGAAGCAGTGTATCCATAAACTGAAGGTAACTGAGTTTGCTTTACTATCAGATAAGAACCCCTGTTGTTTCGAACGGAGTATGGTGTCTACTTCTCCAGGAAGGCACAAATCAGGTAAACTTAAGGAATCTTGCAAGATGAGTGCCAAAAGTTCTGTAAGAGATAAAATACTACCAAACTGGATTTTCTGGTTCTTTTCACATCTTGTTGTACCTTTGCTGCAAGCAAACTTCTACATAACAGAGAGTGAACATGGAAACCAAGAGGTATACTATTATAAAAAATCTATCTGGGAGAAGCTGATATCTGAAACACTTACCAGCCTGAAAGACCAAAGTTATCTCCAATTAAATGAAGCATCTCTAAGCAAAATTGTTGTAAGGAGATCCTTTGGTTTCTCCCGGGTCAGACTTCGTCCAAAGGAGAAAGGGTTTAGGGTATTGGCAAATCTAAAAGCACCATCAAAAGTACCTGTAAAGTCTCCCTTTAAGCTACAATCTAGTGCTTCATCAAAATTTTCCAATCCAAGAAACATTAGATACGCATTTTTCAAGCCTGTAAATAAACTTCTACATGATGCACATGTGGTGCTCAAGGGCATACAAGTGAAAAAATCAGACATGTTAGGCTCATCGGTTTTTGATTATAATGACATCTACAGGAAGTTTCTCCCTTTCCTATCCCTTCTCAAGAGTGGTTCATCTTCCTTGCCTCGTGTTTTTGTAGTTGTAGCAGATGTGTCAAAAGCTTTTGACTCTGTTGACCAGGATAAATTGCTTACTATCATGGAAGATGTCATTTCAGATGATGTGTATCCTTTGGATCACTATCTTCAAGTAGCCTGCAGAAGGAAATCTATCGGGGTTCACAATCACCTGATGGTACCTCCTGAAGATAACTTTTCTGGGTCCTTGAAAGGTTCAAGTTTCAGTCCAATTTGTGCACCCCATAGTATTCTTATTAAACAGGTAATGGAATTAAAACATCTATCCATCCTCTTGGTCTTTCTTTATTTGAAATGATTTTTGAATCATTCTTTTGGTGTCATACTGCCATTTGCATCTGTTTATTGAGTATATCTTCAGCAGCTAGTTAATTGTTACAGGTATGTTGTCTGATAAACTTCTTTTTGCTTATAGCATCAGTTTAAAGGTTTTCAATGTCATTTTTCAGTGCTTGTTTACATTATAATAAGACATTTATATTATATATTTTCTATATCTTTTATGTGCAACTGTGAAACAATTATATTGTCACATACCCTAGCGTGGGTATATAACAAAAGATGGTTTATGTTCAAGAGGATGTGTATGTGTTCATTGGCTGTATTAAAGAACTATATGATCATTTTCCCAGTTGAATAAATTTAGTTTTTGAGAAGTTGTCAGTGTTAAAACCATTATCTCTGATATGATAAACTTAAATACAGAAGGCGATGGCTAAGAAACATGTTACCTTCACATATGTATAATTGATCGAGCTTGAGCCATGTAGAAGGGTCCTTGAACTCCAGCTCAAACTGAAAATTCAAAACCCGATACTCGTCTTGAGTGCAGTGTTGTTTTGTACTTTATAGCTTGAGCCTGACTTGAAACAGAAATCAAGCTTCTCGATCTCATTCGATTAAGCTTGATAAAACTTTCATGCTTCATTGTGGAAGTTCAAGCTTGAGTTGAAGAAAATATAATTTTAATTTTTCAATGTTCAAATACTAACTTTCTAATAAAATTATATATATATATACTGAGCTCAGTTAAGCTTGCTTTAATAAGAGATTTTCTTGGCCATTTTGGTCCCGTAAAGTATTGCTTCTGTACGTTCATGTTTCTGAAATATTTTCTTCAACCATTTTGATTACATACTTAGTTTCTAGGTCTTACTGGGTCCTTCTGCCGCACTAAATGTGTAAACATTGCCACATTTAAGAAGAAAGTTGTGTGCAGATCATAATTACCCTGTACAATCAATCATTGTTTGTTGGAAACGATAGGTAGGACTTGTGAAGCAAGCTGAGGGATGAAAAATAGTTGTAGAGAATCTATAGGTGCTTTAAAACAAATGATTTATGGATCAATTAGGCTACTTTCCTTCTGTATAACTCACATTCAAAGTTAAAAACTTTTCAGAAACTCTAGCAAACAGCATTATACATCCGTAGCTTTTTGCCCAAAAAGTTGTATAAGTTGTTTCATCTGTTGGGATCGAAACGTACACACACAAGCAATTACAAGAACGAAAGTAAATAACAAGAATCAAAGAGACACAGAGATTTACGAGAGACACAGAAATTTACGAGGTTCGGTCGAATAGACCTACGTCCATAGCCGCACTAGAACTATTTCATTTGCACACAATTAGGGTTTACATGTTACATGAGTATTTCAAAGAAGAGTCAACAACTGAGCCAAACGTAATACAAATGCCAGACCCAAAATTAATTTTCCTTCCAGGGGCGCTGCCCCCGCCAAGGCGCTAGCGCCCTCGGACTCCCGCTCGTCGAGGCGCTTCACGCCTCATCCTCCACAAGTGACACGGCAATCAAGAGTTCCTGACAATTATAGAATCCACATACTCAACATCATCCACATCATGTAAATTATGTAATTAGGTGATTTGATTAGAAGTTAATTTGTCTATATTTTAGGGTTAATATTTCCTTTCCTTTCCTTTCTTATCATGTATATTTTGCATGTGTATTCCTTGAGTGAAAATACACACTGAATTTCGGCATTCTCTTTGTGTTTTCACATGCTCAAGAAGTTGAATGACTTAAGCTGAGGCATGATTTGGTGCATCTTTGGAAACCTGTTTTTGTTTTTTCCTTATGGAATACGTTTTCTGAATCCTGTAACTTTTCAATGTTTGAAGAATTAGAGATTTGATTACTTTTACCATTTCTTGTTTCTCAGCAGTCAAGCAAAAGGATAAAGAAAGAAGAAATTCTTTTGAATTTGAATGAACACATTAAGCGCAATGTGCTACAATTGGGTAATGGATTTTTCCTGCAGAAAGTTGGCATTGCACAAGGAAGTATTTTATCCTCTCTACTCTGCTCATTCTACTATGGACATCTGGAAAGGAATGTGATTTATCCATTTCTTGACAAAGCTTGTGACATTCCCTCGGGGGATTTTTCTGGCATAAGCGATTATTATGGAGCTTCAGCTTCCGGGAGAGTCTCTGATAAGGAACCTGTCATGTGCACCTCCAAATATCTTCTACTTAGATTTATTGATGACTTCTTTTTTGTATCAACATCAATGAATCAAGCTTCTCTATTCGAATCCCTGTTGCAAAGGGGATTTCGTGGATACAACTGTTACATGAACAAAGGGAAATTTGGGTCAAGTTTTGGAGAAGATCAAATCAGGTCTAGTAGATTCTACGTTGGTGAAGATGGGATCTCATTTCTTCGATGGAGTGGAATGCTTGTCAACTGTTCCACTTTGGAAATTCAGGCAGACTACACGAGGTGATTTTCTTCACAATTAGAATGATTATTATGGATGCTTGTGATTGCTGTTGTAGGAGTTGTGCTTACTCATTTAGATATCACAGTAGTTACTGGAACTTAAGTTTCATTGACATATGTTAAGAGGAATATGCATTTTCATTTGCTGAGACAGATACCTGTACAGCTTAAAATAAGAAGAGCTAGTCCCTCTACTTTAAACTAGTTTTTATGTTGTTAATTTTACCTTAGCCCTGGAGAAATTTCTTATTAAGTCAAGTTCATTTTTCTGACGCTTTGCTTTCAATTCTAACTTAAATTGTATACTAGTAAGAAGAATAGCAGATTTTTGGTTGCTGATAGTGCAGATAAATTATTTCCAAGTTTCTCATCATGAATCTTCCTCAGATAACAGTTTTGATGTGATGTAATACTTTCTATCTCAATTTTTGTAAAAAAAAAAAGAAAAGAAAAAGAACTAGTGATAAAAATAGTATTAGTGGTTAGCTTTTATGTTAATACCCTGCATAGAAGCCTACAGAACTGGATAATTGAATTCTGTGATGGTAAATACTTCTTGTCATACTTATTGGTCCATATACTTAAATCTTATAAGCATAAACTAGTAAGACTTATCGAGATGTTAAAACCTTTCTTGTTGTTTTAGAAAATCATCGCACCTTTTAAATTGTGACAAAAATTATTTCCAGTCTCATCTTATTTTCTCTTTTAACTATGCTTGCTTGTAGGCTACTTCTCAGGTATGCTTTTCCAGTTTCTCCTTTGAATTTGACTTCTTATGCTAAAATTGCTGGTTCTCTCTTGGTGACCTTTCAACGGATATTGTATGGGCTAAATTATATGCTTTGGCTGTGCAATTTGAAAGGCAATGTGTTGAGAAATTCTGAAACTTGATTTGTGGTGCTGGATATTAATGGGAATAGAAAAAGAGAGGAAAAAAAAAAAAAAAGAGAGAGGAAGATACTACACTGGCTGGTGCTTTTAAATCCTGTTAGTGATGGTTTCTGCTATTTGATTGGCTTCAACTGGTTTTATCTGGTCTCCTCTTTATCCCCCCTAAGAGTTAGATCTCGTTTTATCTAATTTATTCCTGTTTCTGAATGTTCTTCTCTGTCTTTAACTTGTTAAATTAGGTTCAACCAGAAAGCACTGGTTTTGTATGCCTGAGGAAGATATTATGGTTTTGATTTCCAACACTTCATTGAAATTGAATTTCCAACATGAACAAGTTTAGTATATTCCTGGACTTTATTGAATTACTCATCATTGTACTGCTAGTGTATGTTACATTTTAATCTACATTAAAGCTCAGGATTGATCTTTGAACTTTGCTTACTTCCGTTCCATGATTTGTTTTGTGGTAATCCTGAGTTTTCTTGTAATTATTTAAACTGCAAAGTCCTTGGTCCGGATATTTGTTTTATGTGGAGTCCAGTGATGAAATAAATAGTCACCTTTTCCTTCAATGTCAAAAAACGAGGAAGAAAGTGGCAACTTCACTTTTGTAGAATTGTAGGTGCATATTACTGTCACTGTTAACAATATTATTACAATCAAGACATGCACAAGATTAAGGGAAATGGTTATTTAGAATTGATAGTAGGAAAATACTAGGTCACCTATTGGAACTTAGAGAAATGAAATAATCAATTAATTTTGTTGTGAAGGTAAATAAAGAATGGGAGAAGAACAATGAATACCTTCTTGATTTTCCAAATTCATAAATAGTTTGGAAGAAAACATAATTGTAGTGGGACATTTATTGTGGAATGCATGTATATGTTAACTATAGGGCAGAGTTACTGTGTCATCTTTTCAGGTAATGATGAGTGTGTCTCACTGGGGAAATAGCGTTGACAGATTTATGAAGGAATTTATAGTGCTGCTCTGATTTAGTTCTTTTTCTTTATCTTTCTTGTGTTTCTGTTTATGAAGAAACAGTTTATCTCGTAAAGTACAATGTTGCAAAGAATTAAGATGCTTATATACTTGCTTTTAGAATTTATGTAGCGTGAACCTATTGCTAATAGATTCCCATTCAAGAAAGATCATCATGATTATGATTTTAATTAAATATATCTGTAGGTTCTTGGTTAAATGCTCTTCTAACAAAATATTGCATCTCTGGGCAGATATCTGAATTCTCATTTGAGTTCATGTCTTACTGTCAACCTGTATGATCAGCCAGGTCGTGTCCTAAAGAAAAAGCTATGTGATTATCTACGGCCTAAATGCCATCCCTTGTTTTATGATTCAAATATAAATTCATCCGGTGTGGTTAGGCTCAACATTTATCAAGCTTTTCTTCTGTGTGCCATGAAGTTTCACTGCTATAATTCTTCTTTGAATTGCATATCTACATTCAGCAAGGGATTCTACACGGAGGCAATTGAGAAATCATTGAGGTAATCAAGTATTGAGTTCCCTGTTCCTTTTCCCGTATACGGTGATGCCATAAATATCTGTAGTTGCATGTTTCTAATTAAAGTCTCTTTCAGACGTAGAAGCTTTTGACCTCTTTGGTGGTTTCTGAGCTTCACTTTTTTCCTCATAAAAGTTGGTTTTCTTCATTAGGTTTATGCACAATCTGATCAGGAAAAGGATGAGGTCCTTGCGGCTTGGCTCCCAGTTTCGTCCGATTTTTGAAGTGACAAAGAGTGAAATTGAATGGCTTGGTTTGACTGCTTATTTTCGAGTTCTAAAGAGAAAATACTCGCGTTATGTTGAACTATTGTTGATCCTAAGGTCTAAATTGATGAAACATGGACAGTCCAATAGCACATCGGCCATGTTGCAGTATGCTGTGGATGATACACATTCCTCTTTACTCTGGAAAATCATATATTGATGTTTGCAGATCGGAAATTTGATTTAGGCATGTTGAGTTCGACTATTCTAGATATATCCATTGTAATGTAGATGATACTGGCCACTCTTGTCAATGTGGGTATTTTTTTTGTGTTCCGACTGTAATACTATATATCCCAATCTTAGCTAATTAAGATAAATATTTTATTTAATTTATTAAGTAAATAATATAATATTTTGTCATAGGTCAGATAAAATATATCAAGAATATAAGGGATTAAATAATAAATGATCAAAAGTTCTATTAGCTTAATTAGATTTTAGATTTTTTGATAAAAATAAGTGAATATAAAGAAAAAAGAAAAAGAATAGAGAGATAGATAAGACAAAGAAAAATGGTTAAGGCTTATATATGGTATAAATAGAAAATGTAAAATTTCTATTTATGCTTGATCTATTATTATAAGAAATTTAGGCATAATTGATTTTTAATTATATATAATTTAGGTTTATAGTGTTATGATTTGACATTGAAAAAGTTTAGGTGATGAACATGTGAATAGAATTTTGATATTTCTTTTTGAATTCGAAGTATATGAATTTTTTTTCCTTCTAATTTTACTATATATTTTAATTATATAAAGATAATTTTCGAAAGAATTTCAGCCTAAAAATGATTTAGATTTATGGGCTTAAAAAATTTTGATTATTATTATTAAATGCCTTTGTTATTTTTATTTTTATTTTTTATCTTGTGTGTGAATAAAAGTTTAGTCATTTAGATCTTCCTCAAAAATAGTAAAATGTTGATTTAAGGTTTCACCTCCAAGCCCTTTGCTTGTATAAGTAGGTAAGTGCTTTGTTAATGTTACATTAGGTCATGAGTTTGATACTTAATGGGAGAGTCATGTAAGAGAGGGTGAAGCCTTCTCCTGAACAAGAGTAAATCTTTTGGGTACAATCC
>JAXGGT010000167.1:8293-21339 GCA_035583425.1 Marsdenia floribunda | reverse complement strand
ACTCGTGTGTTTTCTTTGGTCCGAATAACAACAGTCAAGGTCCATTTCATTTCACAAAAAAACAAAAAAAAAAAAAAAAATGAAAATCCGTCGAACTCGCTAGGGTTGAGGGTGAAAAGAATTAACTCGGTTAAACCAGACTGGTTAAATTGACTAATATTTGATTTGATTTTGTGATTTTTTTTTTTTTTTTGGGAAAATTCTCCGTTTCATTCCCTCAATTATTTACGTTTTCTCAAGTTGATCCTACAATTTTAATTTTATCCAAATTAATTATTTATTTATTTTCTATTTTCCAAATTGGTCCTCCCGACCAAAATTAACCAACATTTAATCACTTTATCGGCATACCCATTAAATTAAAAATGTATTTTGATTATTTCATATTAAAAAAAGAAAAGAAAAATGGAATAGATATATTAAATTTATTCACATTTCTTTCTCATTTCTTGAAAAAAATAAATTATTTTGGCTAAAATATTTCATTTATTCCATTTAATTTTTTTTTTCAAACATAAAATGACCAAAATACTATTTTAATTTAATATTAGGTAGGTAAAATGATCAAATTTTGGCTTATTTTAGTCGGGAGGATCAATTTAAAAAATTAAAAAATAGATAAAGGATCAATTTGAATGAAATTAAAGTTGTGGGACCAACTCGAAAAAACGTTAAAAATTAAAAGATTGAATCAAATAATTTTCTTTTTTTTTATATATATATAATAATTTTAAATTATTTGATATGGCTCTAACTATTAAAATATATATACACACACATACATATATATATATATATATATATATATCTTCTCTTATTTTAATTGTTTAAATTAAATTTTTTTTGGTCAATAACATATATAATCTTTTCTTTTATGGCAATTTGGCACCACCAATTCATTTTAAGAAATATGAAAGGAAGGAAGCCAAGCTTTTAAGACAATGGATGATTGGTCATTTTTGTCTCTAAATTTTTTTTATATATATAATTATTTATAAATTTTTATTTTATTTTTCAATTATGTTAAAAATTTTGTTAAATAAGTCACATATTTATGTATTTTGATCCTCAAAAATAATAACTCAAATTTCATCTTCATCTCTAAAAATATCGTTTTCATATATTTTAGTCTTTTATTAAAGATTCACATGATGATTTTTAACAAAATTTTGCATAAAAGAATCAAATTGTATGAAGAAAAAAAAAAAAAAAAAAAATTAAGAACTTAAAATTAGTTTAAAAATGAAAACAAACCAATTATTCGACTTTTTAAATATGCTGAATATTTGATATTAAAGTTGTGGGTAATATGCGGAGGGAAGAGGTTATGGAATTATGTTTGCTTGCATGGAATACTTGGTATGCAAGAAGTAAAGCTGTCTGTCTATGCCAATATTCCTTCGGTAATAACCTCTGTTCTAAACACAAGCATGTTATTTGCTTTTTTCACATAATCATCATAATCCAAGATAAAAACTTCAGAAAATTATGGTTTGATCATTCATGGATGATGGATCGATGATTGAAAAACCCTTTTTTACCATTTTAAATCTTCTTTACTATCTATATAGTATTCAAGTAACCATTTTTGAATAATCTCAACTTCTTGCCTCCTTTGGTTGATTAGCCAATCTGGATCGCCTTTTGTTGCAGCTCTAAAATCAGCATGGTGTGCACCTACTCAGAATCAGAAAACCCCATGGATGAAAAACCAAAGAATTTAGAGTTTAAACATCAAAGGTTTATTACTTAATAATTTTAGTAAAAAGAAAAAAAACCAAAATTTACCTTTCTCAGTGACTAATGCAACAATGGTGGATGATAGATTCTTCAGCACACTGTAAAACAAGAAGAAAAAAAATTCTGATAAAATCACTGATCATACACCGAATTTCTCTGTGTTAAAAGAGAAATCAGGTTTGTTCCAACACACCTGCCTCTGCTCCATGGATCTTGCATCCCATTAGAGAATATGATATTACTGCCAAATCTTTTCAGAACCTGTTTGATTCTCTGTTACAAAAAGCAAATTAACAAGAATTGATCATGTTTTGAAGAACTTGTTTTATTTTTTATTTTTTTTGGTACTGGAATACAAATGAAATGTTCCATGGGGAGCAAAAACTCACCTTGCCACCAAATTCAGTAGTGATCCAGTGCTCTCTAGGTTGTACTCCGTATTGTTTCGTGCAGGAATCTGAAAAATCTTTGTAACTGAAGGGAGATGGTGGAAACATGCTCTCGTTTGAACAAGTCATTGGCATGACCATCTCTGTACATGCCTGAAGATCATTATTGTGGAACACAAAAATGTCAGCAAGAATCATTTTATAAAGTTACTTAAATAATTCTTGTTTATCTACCTGCCAGTCCCATCCACTCAGTCCATGATCATCACTAGGTTGTTCGAAATTGAAGCAATTTTCAGTCTTTGAGTAGTTGTAGTATAGACTTGCTGCTGCAAAAGCCTTCCTGAGGGTTGCAGTTCCAGGAGGAAATGCATCTATGATCTTACACATCTAAGCCACAGATGTATGAAAAGAATTAATGAAAAACAATTGAACATTGAAATGTTAAGGTTGGAATGGTTATTGTCTAGTGCTGCACCTCTGTCACGGGATATGCAGGTAATGGCTTCATAAAATTGGCTTCTGTTGCATAATTCACCATAGCTGTATAAACGAAAGCTGTCCATAGCCAATTCCGGGCTGAATAAATGGATTGGATGTTCCTGAAATTTGAAGCAGAGTATGCACATTTCATAAATGGATTGGATGTTCCTGACTGATGAACTACGACATGTTCATTTGGAGAATCCAAATTTTGACATGTTCATGATTTCTTTTAACCTTTGAAAATTTGGAATTTTTTTTTGAAATCACTTACTTGCAAGCTCTGAATTCCTTGCTCAGTTTAGACAATGATCTTTTACTTGATGATACTGCTTCCAGTTCTCCCCAACTCCCCTTTATCACCTCATAACAGTTCAAGCTCACATCCTGCTTTTGAACAGAACTTGAAATATGTAACGTATACATGGGAAAGAGATGCCACTAAAGGTACAAGAATTACGAAAAGACAAATGCCATGGAAGCTAGTTTTCAGGTTCAAATAATCAGAAAATGTACAGACCTTGTAATCTTGGGAAACAGCAGCATAGAAGCTAGACCAAGGAGTTATGTCATCAAACTGTAAGATTGGTGCTGAAGATGCTACTGCTCCAATAGCAATATGTGGATATTTGAGTCTAAACCAAGCAGCCAACACTGGTACAGTAATGATGAATTAATAAGATTAGGATCAAAATATTTTTATCAGTACTAGCAAATAATTTTCTATGCAGTAACTATGATCACTGGAGAAGTCTTTGATTGGCTATATTGTATACAGTCACCATAAGAAGACATTTGAAGTACTAAATTATTGCAGACCATGAATAGGATGGTACTATCTTAGTCAATTGTCAGGAGACAGCTTTGAATATGTCGAAAGTCTAAAACATTTCATCCACAAAATACAGGTTGCAATAGAAAGATCCCCCACAGTACTTTATTTATTTATTTATTTTTAATATCTGGTCAATTATGCAAATAATAATGGAGAATAGAGAGGAAGGGAATCTTCACTTACTTCCTCCATATGATCCCCCAAAGACAACAACTGGAGATGCCTCAGATGACAGGTTTTGCTTTAAACTCCTTATCAGAACTGCATAATCAGCTAGTGCTTGCTGTGAAGACAAGTACCCTAATGTTTCTGCAGAACTCGTAGAATTGTTCCCAAATGGAAGTGACTCCCCATAAAACCTGTGCTGAGAAATTATATGGGGAAAACAAAAAAAAACAAACAGGAACAAATGGATGTAAGAAGGTATTGCAACATCAACATGAGGGCTAATGTTTTCTAGAGAGTTTGTATATAACCGAATTTCAACAAAGTAAAAACATTCAGCAAAAGAATTAAAGAATTATTTTTACTTCAATAAAGACTAAGAGAGCTTGAAACTGTGGAGCAATGTCAAGCATGAAGCCTGTATTTGCAGCAAACCAATCAATATCTCCTTCATTGCCTGTATATACAAAAATGGGGCCTCCTTTGTGCCAGTATTTTCTGTTGATGAGATACTTCTGGTAGAAGATTTTGTAACTTTTTGGGTGGAAATTGAAATGGTCAAGAATCTGAGGGAAGTAGTGAACTTTGTATGGTATCTTCTGCTCAACATTCTTGGCTTTCTTCTTCAGGGAAGCTTGGTATGAACCAGGTACAAAAACTGGAATGGATTCCACAGTTACTACCATAGCAGCAGCAAACAACATAACCAAGAAAAACAAAGGAGATGCAAAAGAAGCCATTTTTCCAACTCTAACCCAATAAACACTGCTAATGTTATGATGGGATTTTTTTCTCAAGATTGTCAAAAAGAACTGCAGAGATTCTCTGGAAGATAATATTACTGACAAAAGTTGGACCTTTGACGATCATAGAGCCTCAAGAATGAGTCTTTCCAGCAGCCCATGTAGCATCAAACTCAGCAATCATGACAGCTCATGATTTGGCTATACTAGGGAAAAATAGATGTGGAGATTCATTGTCATATATGGGAATTTTTTTTTTTTTTTTTTTTGAAAAAGTTTGCTTCTTTATTATTACTTTTTCCAGTACGCATAGCGAGGGTCTCAACAGAAAGATCCAACCAAAAAATGCAATTCATCTGGGGTGGAGCTGGAGGAGTTAGGATCAAGAGTGTTCTTCCGTAAATTCTGTTCATTGGAGCTTCTTTATCCTTTTTCTTTTTCTGAACGTTCAGTTGCACATCCCTCGTGACCTTCCCTTACATAGACTCACAGACCTATAAAGCTTGAACGTTATAAAGGGTTATCATTAGAATTCTTCTTTTCTTTAATCAGTGGTTGTATCCCATAATGGTAATAATTAGGATGTTCTTGTTACATCATTTTTCATCTTATAATTCTGAACATATACATACATACATATATATATATATATATATATATATATATTATTTCTTCTAAATTTCTAAGACTTTTATCTCCCAATCACGATTACTTATCAAAAAATAAAAAAATAATCTCCAATCACGATTTAAAATCAAAACGTTTAAGTGAAGTGCTATATTATAATCGTTTAAAAATTTGGGATCAAAATTTATTTATTAAAAAAGACTTACCTGTGCAGAGATTAGTTAATGTAAACATAATTTAAAGATATTGTCCATAATTAAAACTCATTCAAGATATCTCATATACTAAATAGAAAAATCAAAACGTTTAACTATATTTCTGAGGGGAAAAAAAAGGTTAGTTAAAAAAGATAAAATTTATCACATGAATGATTGAATATTAAGAATAATTTTGATGCGGCTTCCCAATTTTGACCTGATGAAGTAGTACTAAATAACACTTGTAATGTAATGAAGAAGATGAGTATGCTAAAATCTTGGAACTCCATTGAATTATTTCATGGTGCATGGTTCATTCATTGAAAGCAAAACGAGAGAGGATAGCATTTCAAGAAGTGCCACCATAGTCAGTCAGTGTCATTCATGGTAATGGGGGTGATATTTTTCTTGAGCTTGTTTTTTAGCAGAGAGAGGGTTTTGAAATGGTACACACCATATTTCCAATAGTAAAACTTATCCATAATCTTGCACTATGTTATATATGAGGTTATGCCCCAGGCCACGCCATGGGGTCAACCAATGAATAATCCTATTGTCCACATAAATTTTGTGTTTTTGAATAACATAAAATGAAATAAATATGAGAAAAAGCAATACATACTTCCACAATAATTTATTTTATGTGTGAAGATGTTTATATATATATAAACATAATTTATACTCGTATCAATAATTTTTATATTAAATGTTTGACTTGATAAATAAGTTATGTTCATATTAAGGTATGATAAAAAAAGAAAAAAAGAAAAAATCTTAAACGTATAATTTAATTTAAAGATAATATAAAAATTTTTATTTTAATGATCAAATGTGATATATATTGAACGACTCAAAAGTTATAAGGTGATGTGGAAGAAATTAAACCTCCTTTATAGGTCAATACGTATGGTCAAAAGGGATGTGCTTTGAATGCGTTCAGTTATGCGACGATTTGAAAGTCCAACGGATCTTGCTAGGTTAAGCGCTGAATATTCGCTTTAGTCTGAACCCACTATTCTAGTACCAGAATAAATGAATGTGGTGTTGAGAATTTTGGCTCTAAATTCTCTCTCAAAATCTATATAGAAAATATTAAAAATAGAGAAAATAACAATACAAAGATTTAATGTGGAAAACTCCTCAAAATAGGAGAAAAACTACTAGGACAACCAAGAACAAAAAGAAAATCTACTATGTGAAAAATTATTACAATCACATAATTTTTCTTTCTCATACACCTTCAACCCCCAAACACTAACAAAGTTTCTTACAAGAAAATTTTAACTCTCACCCAGTGGGAATTTTAACTAGAGTTAAGAGTAACTACTTAAACTTTTAATTGGTGCGCATAACCAAGGAGTCCAACCCTCCTTATATAAGAAGCAAGCTCTTCCTCCCTTCATTTCTAAACCAATGTGGAATAGGAAAAGGAGCAACTCCCAACAATCTCCACCTTGCAACTTTGGCTAGTCTTATATCCACACTTCACTTCGATGAAGATTTTTCATAACTTCTGCTATCATGCTCCACCATAAAATAAGGCACACACACTCAAAATAAAACAATTCCAAGTATTTTACTTCGGCCTATGTCAAAATCAACATTGATGAAAGTTTATGGTGCAACTTCCATGTTTGGCTTTACCGGAAGTTCATCAGCCAACGACATGAATTTCCACCACACACCTTGCATCAATGCTAAACCAATGCCCGTGTGCAAATTTGTGGACCCGCTAATATTAACACATCATCTATCATGGCAACTTAGAGACATGCCATAAAGATGTACTTGTCTTGGTTCAGAGAAAATCATCTCCCATAGAGAAAGAGATAATATTAGCATTATTACTAGTATCTCCATTTACTAGCCCGAAGCCACTTGCCGAATTGGCTCCACCTTTTGGACAATTTTTCTTGATGTGCCTAGATTATCCACACGTCCAGCAAACTCCAGCTTTCTTTATCATGAAATTCTTCCTCTTCCCACCAGTAGTAGCCAAAACGAGGTTTTCCGATGAATTATTTCTTTCACCATCTAGTCTTCTCTCCTCAGCAAGAAGCTTACTGGTGACCTCAGAAAAGATTATTTTCTCCTTCCATGAATCAAAATAGGCTTCATATGTTTATAAGAAAGTGGAAGATACCAAATGAGTCTTAAGGCTTGATCCTCATCATCAATCTTTACTCCAATTGATTCAAGCTCGGAGGCGATGCCATTGAGAACACTTAAATGATCTTCCCATGAATCAAAATAGGTTTCATTTGTAGTGTATGAAATTGCTCCTTCAAATACACTTGATTTGAGATGCCTTTTGTCTGGTATAACTCCTCGAACTTTTCCCAAATTGCCTTTGTCATAGATATTCCATGCACATTTGTAAGAACATTCTTGGCTAGACACAATCGTATTGCACTTGCTGCTCTCAAATCGAGATCCTCCCAATCTTCATCGCTCATTTTAGGTTTGCTTGTTGTACTAGCAGTTTTGTCAGTGCTGCTAATAGCACTACCTTTACCTTTAGAAGTTTGTTTGCCCTTTAATGCTGTGTGTAATCCTAACTGAATGAAAATGTCCTTAACATGTACTTGCCACAAGCCAAAATTGATTCTTCCATCAAACTTCTCCACATCAAATCTCAATAAATTTAAAATTCTATTTCCTGACATTTTCGTTTTGTAGTTCTGGTTTAGTGAACAAAAATTGTGTAGTAACCGTACAATAATCTTGAATAGTACTGATGTAAGTTACCAGGAAAAGCTGGAGGGATCACAATGGTCCCACTTAAAACCCAATCTCCTTACACAGAACTTACTTATAATACGTATTCATACAATTGTACCAAAACTTCACTGCACAAGAGCTCCACCTCAACCAGGCTCTTATACCACTTGTTGGGAATTTAGTGTCACGCCCCAGAACCGAAGCACGACACGACCGTACCCTCAAAATTTTCCCTAAGAGCCAAGGTCTTTTTCACAACTTAATCGAAAATTTAGTCCCAAGTATAGAACGAGAGAAATCTAAATCCCCAATACAAGAGATAATTCCAAAAACGATATCATAACTATAATCTTTCAAAGAAATTATGAAACAGAGTTAGGGGGTATTATCTCAAATTGAAAACATAAACAATCTCCAAAAAGGATAATTATGCAACTCAAAATAATATCTAATCTAATCATGAGAATCAAGGTCCCCACTTATTTTAGTATCTGCAAAAAGCAGAAATAGATGGAAGGGGGTGAGTTAGAAACCCAGTGAATAAATAGAATATTTCTCTTTTCCTTGTTTTTCAAAATATCAGAGGACAAAAGTAAGGTCAAAAATATATAATGAAAACATTTAATTGAATATAAACTTTCCCATGACAAAACTTTCTTAATCAAGGAGATAACATAACAAATTCAAATCTTTTACAAAAGCTCAAGAAAGTATAGTAACTTGTTAGTTTAACCGAATTCGACCCTAACTATTTATCCCGCTAGGTAGGCCAGAATTTATAAAAGCATGAGTTTTTTCACCATGCTCTATGGGTTCAGAAACTTATAATTTGGAACATGTTTCCCAACTAATTCCTAAAGAGATTTGAGCGAAAAACTTATATTTTTGGGGAAGACTTTAACAATTTCAACAAAATATGTTTTCTTTCAAAAAAGAAAAAAGAAAAAAAGAAATAGAATTCTTTTGTAAAAATCTTCAGAAAGTTAATAAAAATTTGTATGAAGTAAATCTTTGAAGAAAATAATAAAAAAGAAAATCTTTTGATTGGCTTTAGAAAGAAGATTCTTGTGGAAATAAAAAGAAACGAATTATTATTTCCTTCAGAAAGAAACGAAAGAAATAAGAATTCAAAGAATTTATTAAGAAACGAAAATCAATAATTAAAAATTCGATTCGAGGAACGAAAAAAACAAAAGTTCAAGGAATTTATCAAGAAACGAAAATCATGAATTCAAACTCAATTCGATGAAATTGTTTAAGTCTTCCCCAAAAACTTATATTTTTGGGGAAGACTTAAGCAATTTCAACAAAATATGTTTTCTTCCAAAAAAAAAAATAAAAAGAAAAGAAAAGAAATAGAATTCGTTTGTAAAAATCTTTAAGAAGCTAAAAATCTTCAGAAGGTTAATAAAAATTTGCATGAAGTAAATCTTCGAAGAAAATAATAAAAAGGAAAATCTTTTGATTGACTTTAGAAAGAAGATTCTTGTGGGAATAAAAAGAAACGAATTATTATTTCCTTCAGAAAGAAACAAAAGAAATAAGAATTTAAAGAATTTATTAAGAAACGAAAATCAATAATTAAAAATTCAATTCGAGGAAACGAAAAAAAACAAAAGTTCAAGGAATTTATCAAGAAACGAAAATCATGAATTCAAACTCAATTCGATGAAACAAAATAAACAAGAATTCAAAGTTTTTTATCAAGAGACAAAATTCAAGATGTGAAAGATCAATTGATGAAACGAAGAAAAATCAAGAATTTAAAGAATATTATCAAGAAACAAAAATTAAGAATTCAAACTCAATTCGATGAAACGAAAGAAACAATAATTCAAAGAATATTATCAAGAAACGAAAATTAATAATTCAAAACTCAATCTAATAAAACAAAGAAGACCAAGAATTCAAAGAATTTTATCAAGTAAACGAGATGCAAAGAAAATCAAATATCTTATTTACTTACCTCTTACGATTTGAAGAAATAGGGATGTCGAAATAAATCAATTCGTTTGGAGAGAAATAGAAACAAAAATTCATCAAGAAAATAGAAAATCAAAATATTCTATTTTCTCACCTCTACGATCGATCTCCAATCAAAGTCTGACATCCCACCTATTTGATCTCAGAATTCCAACCTAATTAAATCATAAATCAATTTAGGTTCTCTCGAATAAACCAAATTGAAACCTAAAGGAAACAGAAAATTGACTTACCTCTTTAATTCTTTTTAATCGAATTTTGTCTAATGACTCTTCTCACAAATTCGTCTCTTAAATAGACAACTATAGGATTTATCTTAAAAGAAAAGATAACTATTAAATATTAAAACCTAATATGAATAGGACTCCTTATTAGATTAAATAATTATTAAATCTTAAGACCTAATATCACATAGTAGATTACAATCACATAAATTATTACAAGAAAACTTTAACTTCCACTCAATAAGAAGTTTAACTAGAGTTAAGGGTAAATACTTAAACTTGTAACTAGGGTGCATAACCAATGAGTCTAACCCTCCTTATATAGGAAGCAAGCTCTTCCTCCCTTCATTTCTAAACCGATGTGGAATAGGAAAAGGAGCAACTCCCACAACATGTGGACCCAAACTTCATCCCATTTTTGAATTATCAATATATATTAATGAGGTACAATGCTGGTGGGGAGTATTTAATATCTGAAAGACATATCACAGTCATGTCAACATTAATCTCAAAAGTGGTTGATCTTTTTGTCTAATTCCAACGGGCAAAACGACACATATTATACAGGAGGAAATCTAGCCTCCCTACACTAGGATGGACACTCTTACATCTAAAAAGAAAAAACATACCAACCTATCAAGATATCAATACGGAGAGAGAAGGTCCTCCCATGTACATTCAACACACTATTCATCGTGTTCTCCATTTTTTTTTTCTCTCTCTCAAAACTCATCTCTTGTAATATTAGGATTTTCTAACGTGTAACGGGAAAACTCTCACTTTTTTTTTATTGTCAATCTAACTTGATTGTCGGAGGACTTTTCCGGAGATAATCTCTCCGCGAAGGCTTCTTGCAGGTACTTGGAGTTTCAATCGTTATTACCACCCTGGACGTTTAAAGATAAATCTAATTAAAAAAATATTGTCCAATGAATATATATATATATGTATGTATATATATATATATATATATATATATGTATGTATATAAACAATTTGTACATAGATAAATAGAGCTTTAAATGCGTATAATTTAACTCGAAGAGCTCTAAGAGTGATCCCTAGTTTCTTTTTCATAAATTAATGCCGAGCACTCATAATTTTATCCTAATTTTTTAATTTTAAAATATTTTAATAAATATATTTCAAAAAAAAAAAAAAAATTAGTGAGTACAGAAATAAGATTTAAGAATTAAGCACATTCATGAAAACGCCATTGACTTTAGGCGGGAAAAAAAAAAAAAAAAACAAACAAACAAAAGTTGAAAGAGTACAAATAGAGCAAAACCTCTCACTACTCATGCCTCAAGTATATTTTTATTTTACTGCAAAAACTGTTTATTCACGTGTTACCGAAGTCAAAAAAACAGTCTTTTTTTTTTTTTTTTGGGAAAATTCGCGTCTCTGAATTTGTGGGTTTTTCACCAATTAGGTCTTTATCTATTTTTTTACCTATTAAATTCTTATAATTTTTACTAGTCACCAATTAAGTCCTTCCGACCAATAATTCAGGCCACAATTGTTGCTTAGATCTGAACATATGCAATGTGTAAGATACTTACACAATAATTTTAAGAAGACTAACAGTGGAGATGCTTTGAAAACAATGTTTAGGAACTAAATTATTGGTCGAAAGGATCAAACTGGTTGCTTGTAAAAACTATGAGGATCTAATAGATAGAAAAAAAAAAGGACCTAACAGGCGAAAACACAATACTTGAGGGACTAAATGAGCGAATTTTCCTTTTTTTTTTAAAGGAAAAATAAATTTTTATTATGAAATTATAGGAAAATTGGTCGGTTTAGTCCTCTAACTATTTTCATTAATTAACATAAGTTTACAATTTTTTTTTAATCTGTTAAATCCTACATTTTTTTACAAGCAACCTATTAAGTCATTCCAGCCAAAATTTAAAATTTTCGGCCAAAATTCATCACGTGCCGGGCATGTAATAATTTTTTAAGGGCAAAATCGTTTTCTTGAGTATTATAAAGTTGTGAACTTAGACTAATTGCAAAATCGTTTTGGCCGAAAAATTCAAATTTTTGGCCGGAAGGACTTAATAGGTTGATTGTAACAAGATGTAGGACTTAACATGTTAAAAAAAAAAGGATTGTGGACTTATATTAATTAATAAAAAGAGTTAGAGGACTAAACGGACCAATTTTCCTGAAATTATATCCGTTAAAGATATTTAAAAAAAGGCGATATCCATAATTGATTATTTAGTATCGTCATTATTTTATTAAAAGAAGAAAAATTGATTGATTTAGTTCTCTAACTATTTTCATTAATTAACATAAGTTCACAATTTTTTTTAACTTATTAAGTCCTACATCTTTTTACAAGTAGCCTATTAAGTCCTTCTGGCAAAAAATTTGAATTTTTCAGCCAAAATTACATTTATCACGTGTCAGGCACGTGATGATTTTTTAAGGGCAAAATCGTCCTCTTGAGTATTATGAAGCTGTAAACTTAGACTAATTGCAAAATCATCCTCTTTATACGAAAAAAACAACTTTATAAGACCCTACTGTTAGTATAAGTTCACAACTTTATAATACTCAAGAGGACGATTTTGCCCTTAAAAAATCATCAGGTGCTTGGCACGTGATGAATTTTGGCCAAAAAATTTAAATTTTTGGTCAAAAGGACTTAATAGGTTACTCGTAAAAAGATGTAAGACTTAACAGGTTAAAAAAAAAAGATTGTGAATTTATGTTAATTAATAAAAATAGTTAGATGATTAAACTGACCAATTTTCCTTAAAAGAATATTTCAAATTAATAAATATCTAAATTTTTTTTTTCTTTTGTTTAATGCACGAGATGTTTTGAATGAGTTCTAACTATGGGCAGCTCCTTTAAGCCATATCCACATTCAGACTAATTCTCGACTCCTTTAAACCATATCCACATTCAGACTAATTCTCGTTCGA
>JAXGGT010000166.1:3645-43486 GCA_035583425.1 Marsdenia floribunda | reverse complement strand
GACTGGAAATTTTTGGGAACATATATCCAGCATGCCTACCAATATTCACAGTTGAAGTTCAAAACAAATAAGTATATATAATTCAAGGCGTAGATGAATTAGTAAGGTACGCTCCTAACGTAAGTGAGGTTGTAGGTTTGAAATCGCATTCACGTATGCAGCCGTTTAAAAAATATTAGAGCTTACATCCCGCAAGAGACTTACTCGACTTGAGTGGGGATATGCTTGAATGTAGACATAATATAAAGGTGTTGCCCATAATTAAGAATCATTGAGGACACTTTGTGCACTAAGAAAAAAAAAATCATTTAAAAAATGAAGTGGGAGAAAATTATGCAATACTTCCTCCAAGAGCTTTATCATTGCCGGTAACAAGAACAGTTACTGGACATGAACCCTTGTCCCGGCAAGATTCATCAGGCAAGTCACTGAACGGCATCTCTCCGGTTTACACTGCTCGGTAATCGTTCTCAGGCACTTTCATTAGACGGTAGAATTCCACATACGGGATTTCGTATTTTGAGTCAGTAAACCGTTTATGCTTGAATAATGCCGGAGCACACCGAGAAACAGAAAGATGATAGCTGGGAACAGAACGATCCATACATTGGATCGCAGGTGCCTTTTCTGAAATTACATGTCGAAACAACAACAAAAAAAGAAAAAAAGAAAAAAGAGATTCCTTAAAATTTTAAATTTCTTTTTTTTTTCACATTAAAAAAAAAAAAAAAAAACATAATTATCTAGAACAAAGTCCGTGTCTGATTCATAGTGATCTTACATGATATACGAGATTCTTTCTGCACAAAGCCCTTGTCTGATTCCATGAACCCGACATTGGAATACTCTTTTCAAGAACGAAAAACTATAAAAGATCAGAAATTTAGAATCAAGAATTCAACTTTTAGCACCCCAAATTGCAGATGGGATTAAAGATCCTTTGTTTCCATACAGTGGCTCAAATCAACCAATATATTGAAAACCTCTACACAGTTATCCTTTTTAGGAGTTTTAGCAGAATCATCTTTCCTTCTTAATAAGAATTCGTCGTTCAAAAATTACCATTAATGATTCAACGTTATCAAAATTTGCATAAACTTTGTAATTTGTATTTTTCCTATTCTCTAGAAATGAACGAACAATTTTTCCCAGTAGAGATAGTATACAGTTGACAAGTCGTCCAATTGGTTTCTCTCAATTTTTGCTCTTTCCATTTTTTTTCAATGAAAGGAATACGAAAGGATTTGAAGTTGTAGAAAGTAATCAAATACTCCATCCTTTAGAAATTTTCACATTGAAAATCAATATACATTTATTATGTTTATTATAAAAAATAAAATCAAGAAAATATTTTAATCTTTTAAATTAAAAAATATATATATTAAAATTTTGTATTTTTATTAAAATAATGTGTTTTTTTATTTTATTTTATTTTATTTGTGACAAATAGGCAAAAAAAAAAAAAAAAATTACTACTTTCTTGCATGACTAAGTTTGTAAAGAAACAATGACAAAAATTCTTATTACAAAGTTTTTTGACTTGGCACAAGCGGATTAACGCTTTATGAATAATACGTGAAATTATCAATTCAACAGTTATCGTGAGCGCCACATAAGGATGGCAACGGGGCGAGAATTTGCAGGGGACTCCTTCCCATCTCCATCCCCTACAAGTAATTATTTTTACATCCCATCCCGCGGGAATTACTGTGAGAATTTTTTACAGCTATATTTTTTATCGAATTTTTTATTTTTTATTTTTAATTAAATTATTAATAAAAATTTCATAAATAAATTTCATAAAATAAAAAATAAAGTATTTACAAATTTTAATATAATTTTTTTTTATAAAAAAAAAATTATAATTATAAAATTAAGCTTTAAAATAAAATACAAAAAAACAACAACAACAACAACATTTTTAACTTTTCAACATAGAGATAGAATTTTTTTACTAATTCATATAAAAATAAAATTATAAATATTATTATATCATAATTTTGTAGAACTAAAATTTTAAAATAGTTAGTTATGAAAATATACATTTATAAATAATTATATTTTATGTATATACTAAACTTAATACGATCATTTATAACTATTTATAATATATATAATTTTTTCATATTAAATATTTACATGAAATTTTTAAAATGTAATCATTATAATTATTCAAAAACTTGATGATATGGTATTATGAGTTTATAATCTTGTAAATAAGATGTCATGTTTAAAATTTACAATTACTACTTTTAATATAATTTTATTTTTATAAAACATAGAATTAAGAAATTAAATATTATGGTTATTGTTTAATTAGTTTGTAGCCAATTTAGTATTTAGTAAATAGTTTTATTTTTTAAAAAAATTAATAATTATTATGATAGATATGATTTATTTATAATTATATATAGTATATATAATTAAAAATTATATATTATAACTATTATTTTATTAATTTATATCTAATTTAATATTTATTAAATAATTATTATAATTTTTTTTAAAAAAATTTGAATAATTAATTATTGTAAATGTAATATTATTTTATTTTATTATAAATATATAATTAAAAATATTATATATATATATATATATTTCGGGGCAGGAATGGAAATGGGGATGGGGATCAAAGGTTAATACTATTCTTGATTTTCTCTTTTGGGAATCATTGTCCCCATCCCAAACCTTGTCAAAGTAAGGATTCTCCAGTCAAAACAGGGTTGAGATACAAGTTTCCCATCAAGTATGATTTTAATTGTCATTCCTAGTGCCACGCAAAAGTCAGGGTGATGCCTTCTTCCAAACAAGAGTTAAACTATATATATAGACGCAACTCGAAGCAAATTCAAAATAATCATAGTAGCTTCAGATATTAGATGGTCTAGCCAAAAAAAAAATTTTAAAAAAAAATCTTATTACAACCAAACATCTCTGTTTGGCCTAAAATTGTAACCCTACATTTCTATATATTGCGATATATAATTTGACGAGAACATTTCATTTCACGCGTCTATTATGCAAATTCCATATAACAGGCAAAAAAGTAAATAAATAAAACATAAAATTCCATTATAAAGAAACAAAAATTATTTAAAATATCACTTGTTCTTGAAGTTGTTGAATTTGTTCCTCATTATGATTTTGAATAGAGATAATGCTATCATTGTCTTGTTGTTCTTTAGTTGTTTCTTGAACAATGTTTGATGTAATAACTAGATCATTGATAGTAACAACTAAAGGAAGAGAACCATGTTCCTTAATTTTCTCTTCAAAGACAAAGTCAACTTTTTCTCTCCCCCAAACTCAATATTCTCAAGAAAATGAGCATTTCTCATCTCAAAAAATGATTTATTTATGGGATTATAAAATTTATACCCCCGTGATTGTTCTGAATATCCAACAAAGTAACAACTGAATGTCCATGAATTTAGTTTCCTTTCATTGGGCATGTAAGGTCTTGCCTCAACTGGACAACCCCATATGCGAAAGTGGCTAATACTAGGCCTTTTATAAATTCATAACTCATAAAGGGTTTTAGTTGTTGCTTTTGTAGGAACTCTATTAAGAATAAAAGTTGTAGTCTTTAGTGCCTTTCCTCAGAATGAATCTGGTAAGTTAGTATGAGCAATCATACTCCTTACCATGTCCTTTAATGTTTTATTTCATCTTTCAACAACACCATTCATACTAGGATTGTCTGGCATGGTGTACTGTGGGACAATACTGCATTCTTCTAGGAATTTGGCAAATGGCCCTAGACATTATTCATTAGAACTGTCAAATCTGCCATAGTATTCACCACCACAGTCAGATCTAAAGCTTTTAATTCTTTTCCCAAGTTGATTTTCAACTTCGGCCTTAAAAATTTCAAATATATCCAATGCTTGAGACTTCTCATGAATGAGATAAAGATACCCATAGCGTGAATAATCATCTATGAACGAGATAAAATACTTTTGATCATTCCAAGCAGGTGTTGAAAAAGACCCACATATATCTGTATGAATTAGTTATAAAATGTCTATAGATTGTTCGACACTCAATCTCCTTTTATTTGTCTACTTTCCTTTGATGCACTCAATACATATATTAAAATTTGACGAGTCTAGTGCACTAATAATTCCATTTGACATGAGCCTTTCAATTCTTTGTTTAGATATATGTCCTAAACACTTATGCCATAATAAAGCAGAATTTCCATTAGTCAATTTTCTATTAGTACCTCGTGAAGTAATATATAGGGATTCATTGGATGATGAAATTGTATCCAACAAATATAGGTTCTCATTGCTGGATAGAGAACCGGAACAAATAAATTCGGAATTAAGAAAAAGACTAAATTTTTCTTTCACAAATGAACAAGAATAGCCAAATTTGTCCAATAAAGAAAGAGAAACCAAATTATGTCTAAAACACGGTACAACAAAAGTCTCTTTCAAATCCAAATAATTTTCATTCTCAAAAAATAACCTAAAAGTCCCTATTACCTCAACATCAACTGCCTTTCCGTCACTAAGATAGATATATTGTTTACCTTCATTTGGTTTTCGGCAGTTCAAGAAACCCTGCATTGACACACTTATGTGAGTAGTAACACCATAATCTAACCACCAAGTGTGTTTAAGTACTGAAATTAAATTGATTTCAGAACATACAAAAGAGAGAAATATACCTTTCTTTAAACGCCAAGCGTGATATTTGGTACATTCTTTCTTCTTATGAGAAGTTTTTCCACAGAAGAAGCAGACAAACTCCTCATTTTGTTTATGTACATTTTCTTGTTTCATTTGTGGTCTGGGATTCGTAACTTCCTTAGTATTCTTCCTTTTATTTTTTTTGCCCTTGTGAGTGAATGCCAAATGAGCACTTTCGGTCTTATCTAACTTCAATCTCTCTTCCTCTTGAATACAATGAGAAATCAGCTCATTAAGAGTCCACTTCTCCCTTTGATAGTAATAACTGACTTTAAAATGATTGAATTGTGATGGAAGAGAGATCAATACAAAATGCATGAGCAATTCATCAGAAAGCTCTAACTTTATTGCCTTTAATTTTGAAGCAAGATGAGACATTTCCATTATGTATTCCTTTATGTTCCCGTTACCCTTATACCTCATAGAAATGAGAGTCGCTAAAAGCATACTTGTTTCTGTCTTTTCAGTTTTTGCAAAATGTTCTTCAAGTTCTGTAAGGAACAATTTAGCATTATTCTGTTTGAGTATAGTGCCTTTGAATATTTCTGGAATTGTATGTTGCATGATCATAAGACTTATGCGATTTGAGCGTTCCCACTGTTCCCAATTCCTCTTTTCATCAGATGAACTAAAATCTGTAACCTCAAGTGGTCGCTCAATCCGAAGAGCAAGGTCTAGATCCATGCAACCAAGAACGATCATAACATGTTCTTTCCAAACTTTAAAGTTTGTACCATTTAGCAACGGAATAGAATTGATGTTGGCAGATATCGAAGTAGCAGAAGTGTTAACTGAAAAGAGAACAAAATATACATATATATATAATAATAACAAGATCAGAATTTAATATCCAAAAGAAACTTAAGTAATTCAAATAATGGTAAAATAAAAACCCATCACAAGATACCTAGCACAATATTGAGATTTAGTCTTTGGACAAAAATATCAATTTACAAGTAGTACTCTCAATGTAATAACCAAATACAAACAATAAAATCTTGTCAAATAGTAAGTTTATCTTTGGATTGACTAATTATTCACATGGAAAACCTGATAACTGTCACATATTTATTACTACAGTGTGTTAAAATTTTTTACCAAATAACAACTTTCCTTTAGGCCACTCATTATTCGCATGAAAAACTAATACATATTTCATCCTTATATTTTAAATTAATTAATTTATACAAAATAGGTTACTTTGGCGACATTATGCTTCAATCAACAAATTTAAAATACAAGAAACTTAACCAAAATTTAAATTTTATGTAAATACTAAAATATTTATATATATATATGTATGCAATGGTTAAAATATATATATAATGCAAAAACTTCTCAAAACAATTATATATATAATACCAACCAATAAAAGAATAGAAATAGTCATGCATATATATATATATATATATAAACTACATAAGCATGCTTGCACACATACATATATGTCCACATACATAAAAATGCCACTGGCATGTATATATTTAAACAAAAAAGGACTTCTACATTCACATGTATATATACAAATATCACTTATGACCTAAGAGCCCATATAATAAAAATATGACAATATATAAATAGATATTGAGCCTTTCCAGAATTAGTCCAAAAAAAAAAAAAGAAAAAATAGAACCTAAATAATAAAAATATTACACCTCTCCAAAATAAGCCCAATAGAATAAATGAAATCCAAACAATAAATATACTGGATCTCTCTAGAATAAGCCCAACAAAATAAATAAAAACAATAGGCCTCTTCAAACTAAGCTCAACATGAAATAAAGTCCAAAGCATAAAATCCAATAAATAAATAAATAAACCAGTCTACAGAATCAGCCAACAAAAACAAAAAATAATAAAACCTTAACTTGGACTAGCTGATTATTCCAAAATCCGTCCAAAACAACAAACAGAAAACGCACAATAATAATAATAATAATAAAAACAGTCCACTGGGCTAAATATCAGCCTTAAAGTCTATAAACAGTTGACATGAAAAACATAAAAATAAATTAATGAATCATATCTATACATATAGATAAATTTCCATTATAAAAGGATCTACTCCTTACAAACTCTACTGGCTACGATTTAATCTTATCTGAATCCATCTTAATATATATATATATAAATATATTAAAAGTTAAATAGAGATCTGCACATTATGGTTAATCCTAAGATAGAATAAAATCGAAAACAAAAGATGATATTTTTTTTTAAAAAAAAAGAATAATTTTTTGTAAAATCTTAAAAATATATAAGATCAATAAGATCATGTTTTAAAGAAAATTCCTAATAATTCAATATAAAACTATTCTGATACCACTTGTTAGAACTATTAATAAAGATTTGCGGAAGCTTACCTGTATTCATCTTGGAATACTTATAATCTTATCTTGAATCTTTTTGAAAAATCTTGAATTCCTATAGTATTCTTGAGACCTATATAAAAAGGGATTATGGTCTTTCAAGAGATTTATCGAAGTCAAAGGTTCTATTCTACGTATTGATGGGATATAGAAAAGAAACTTTCAATATTCTCTCGGAGACCATAAGCTATTATATATATAATAGTAACCTTAGTCAATCCATTACAGATTAGGATTAGGGTTTCTACATAAGTGGGCTCATACTTGTCTTCGATTTATAAAAGCCCATTTAACTTAATTAAATCAATTTAATTAAACTTAATAAATTATGATTGCAACTAAATACACAATTAACACATAAGCCCATATAATTTATTAAAATAAATCTAAACAGATTGTTTCTATGAGATTTAAACTTAGAATCTTTACTTACAAATTAAGTGAAAATACCTAAATAAAGAAAGTTTTACCACTAGACGACCACGTTTGTTGTCATTCCCTTTCCTTTGTTTACAAATTAAAAGGGCCTATGATGGATCCACTTGTTCAGGCATATCCACATGATGATTTTGCCTCCAGCTCTAACTAAAACGCATTTTCTGGTCATTCAACATCATGTTAATTAATTATTATTCTCTTCTTCAAGCAATATAATACAAGATATATGTGTACATATGTGTACATATATATATATATATGAAGAAGTCAATGCTTTCTTTCTAGACCGACTTATCCTTACCTTACGGTTGCAGTGATTTCAAGACCCCTTTTCATTGTTATATATTTTAAAAATTATAAAAGCCCTTATACATATATATATATACATATATATATATATACACACTTATATATGTTTGAGTTGTTCATTAATTAGTTAATAACATAATTGACATAAAATTGGAAGAGATCAACATCACCAGCAATCTTCAAACTTTCTGATACATAACAACAGTTTTTAGGTGTTGCAAGCTTCAAATTCCCAGCCATGACAGTAAGTTTCTTTCCTTTTTACATAAACTATTTTCTTTCATATATATATATATAGTGTTTTCACTACTTTTTGTTGTTTTTCATGTTACTTTTTTTATGATTGTTTTGAACAATTTTCACTTAAAATTTCACAAGAAGTCTATATTTATTTTAGTTTGATGACAAATAATTCAAACTAGTAACATTCTAACTTAATCGAAAGTATCAAAATAGTCAAAAAAAATAATATAAAATTAGAGATTCGAAGTAATGAAAATCGTGAAAAGCTAATAAAATAGATATTAAAATTCCACTCATACATCTATCAGTTTCAAATTTTCAGGTTTGTATATATATATATATGATCCTTTTTCATGTTTGAAAATTTTAAACAGATACATTGGATATATGTATAATATATATATATATATATCATATAATGTTTTAATTTCTTAGACCACGGAGATGAGAGTGCATATGGATTGTGCTGGATGTGAAAAGACTGTCAGAAAAGCTCTCCAAGACATGAAAGGTAAATCATGAACTCCAAGTCTGTGTGTATGTGTGTATATATGTATATAATCCGAAATTTATTGTACCGAAAATCTTCATATTTATATGTGTGTGTGTGTGTGTGATAATAGGAGTTGACAGCATAGAGATAGACATGGCCATGCAGAAGGTTACAGTCACGGGAATAGCTGACCAGAAGAAAATGCTCAAGATAATTAGAAGAACAGGGAGAAGAGCTGAACTATGGCAATTACCATATAACCCAGTGCTCAGAAACAACAACTACACGAATCATTACAACTATAATCAACACTACTACGGCGGCCCGTCCACTTACTTTGCCGCCCCGCCGCCCTCCTCCTCCTACAACTACTACAAGCATGGCTACGACGAAAACCAGCACCGTGATAACCAGTACTATGGTTATAGCAATCAAGGAGGTTCATCCATTTTTGGAAGTAGGGCTGGTGATGCATTTAGTGAAGAGTCTGTTCATGGCTGTTCCGTTATGTAAGAGGATCTATCAAATTTCAAAGTGCTTGTACACATTTACGTTTGTTTCTATGTTGTCCTGTTACTCGATGGATTGCTTCAGAATTGTTGGAGTAATATTCGAGTTTCCTATTACTTTCTCCATTATTAAGGAAAATAATCGAGTTTACTGTGATAAAAAAATGGTCAAGAAAATGGGGTATACATTGCCAAACACACACAGCAGAGAACTTAATGAATACAGGAAGATATTAATAGAAAATGTTCAGAGCAACAGCTCAAAGAAGAGAACCTCCGAGGAACAGTATTGTTAGTGATTAGATCAAACCAGGTATAAACTATCCAAAACGGCAAAGCCAGCTGCAACTCCACCTTCATCTGATGAAGAGACTTTTGTACGCATCAAATAACCACAGTGATCATTCTTGATAACTTTTGTTTTATTTCTGCATGTTCATATAGAATTGGCAAACCATAAATTACCAGTGCCCGGATCTTTTCTTGGATGATTTATTATAAAGATTACATTTATCAGCAAGACACTATATATATATATATATATGCATATATGATGCGAAAGGAAACATTCTTTCATGTCTTTAGTAATAATTTGGTAATTCTAATGTTTGAATCTTTCTTTCATGAGTCTTCTTCCCTGGAGTAGGTGGTGGGGAAATTGGAATTTCCTAGTGGAGGCCAAGCAAATTACCAGGTTTTAGAAGAGAAATTACAGCTTACCTCAAATAAGCACCATATACCCCAAGTTCAGATATGGTTTGATCTCTATACGAAACACCATCCCGCATCAAAATTGATGGAGAAATAGTTGGGAATATTCTCTGCATAAGAATGTAGGCTGCATTTTCTTCATTGCCTTCCTGCTGCAATCTCAAGAGATTCTTCTTCACAGCGTCACCGTAGATATTGTTCCCTGTACACAGCAAATGATCACCCAAAGGTGAGACCGGTAAGTAAAGAGGATACTGATATTGAAACTAATTTGCGATATTACTGAAGAAAGTGGTACCTCCTCCTTCTCTTTGTGGCTTCATGACATACAGTCCAGGCCTCTCAATTGCATCCTTAATAATCTCTGAATCATCAAGACTCCACAAGCCTGCAAAACATCTTCGGACTTTGGCAATGTCCTCATTATTATCAAGAAACCTACCAACAAATTCAGAAAAGATCTTAGGGATGAACATGAGCCATGCCAAGATAGCGTATTGTTTTTCAGATATTTGTACATTTCCGATTATGGTATGAATGTAATATACATTTTCAAGTAAAAAAGAGGTGAGATTGTGCTCCACTCAGTGAACTACGTTTGACTTCTTCATGCAGCTTCAGTATGCATATCATCTCAATTCAGAATGTCTCGTGTTGTCAAAGATCATCAAATGACACTAACTGCCCACCCCCACTCCCTGAGCCTCTAATTAGAAAAAGGGAAAACTGGAAACTAGAGTAGGTTCTCTAGAATCAATATATACTGGTCTCCTAATTAAGATTGGACAAAATTTAATTTCTACAAATTAATCAAAGGCACAATTTTGAAGCACTAAACCTTTCAAGTATGCCTGGTTTTGCAAGTTCTTGTTGAATCTTCTTAGTACCAGCTAAATGATACGAGATAGAAGGACACTTTATTGCAGACGACTGCTCCATTAGTAGCCTAGCCCTCCATTCCTATTCAGTAATAAAAATATATAATTAAAGAAAAAGAACAAAACAAGGTGGAAAGCAGAAAGGAAGAAAAACACAAATAAGAACAATCAGATTTTGCAGTTAGAAAGAGCAAACAATATTAGCAACTACTAGTTCAAGAAAGAAATAAAAATGGCTAACTCTTAATTGGCCCCGAATTGTTCCTACACTATCAGAATAATTATCAACCTAAAAGAACAGATTCAACTCAGTACCAACCAGAAGATCATCTTTATTTGTGTTTGATATAAAAATCTGCTAATATTAGATACTCAGGATTACAACATAGTTGATACAGAATCAGGTCACAACACAGCACGCAGGCAATAGCTACACAGTGCACTCACATAATTAGTATGAAGGATTTCTATTCACTGATCAATAGCTCCTCAAACATGCATCATTAAGCAAAATGCAAGGAACTTAAGAATTAAAGTCTTTTGATAAATTCAATCATTAAGCAAAATAGTACTCACCAATTCTGAAGGATAATCAGTTGGGGCGTACCCAGCTCTGAAGTAAATGACTGCCACAGCTTCCCCACCTCTGCAGTCATAAGGCATTTGACATTAATGAAAGAACTACATGTAAAAGATTTAAATTATAGTCCTTTTCCACATGATACATACACAAGCAGTGTACCATCTCGTTGAAGTTGCCCCGCTGCATTTATTTCAGCCAATGTCTTCCGAATGGTCCTCACTTGATGCGTGTTACTAAGTTAAGGAATTCGTTCCTAGGAATGGAAGGAACTCAAAAGGAAAGATACAGACATGCCAGATAGATAAAAAGGTTAGCCTGTATTCTTAAAACAAACAAATCACTTTTTTATCAGATACCCCTATATGTACAATAAACAAATATTGGATTCTGGAAGCACAAGAAAACCATACAAGTAACGAAAAATAGAATATAAGAAGGATATCTTTCCTTCATAACAGTAGACAGCCAATGTTGGTCATACATATTGCGCTCTTCCGGTTGGACCACAACCATAATCACAGATCTGTACTGCAAATTTAAGTTTAGTGAAACTTGAAAAGCTGAACAACTAAACTTTGAGCCATGGCAACCAATTGAGAAACTTACCCTGGTTTATCATACTCCAACCACGCTTTTGCTAATGCTTCAGCAAAACCATTAACAGCATCATTTCTGGGAATCATTTCAGGATTTAAAGAAAGTTGTTCTTTATATTGATTAAGTAACATCCTGTGTGATACATTAAGGGAATCTTAATCAGAGACGAAGATAACTCTCTTATCTCAAATAAATTCTCTAAACAAATCTCCACTAAGTATGTGACAATTTTCGCATACAATAACTGAAGTATCTCAAAAAATTGGGCTGGTCATAGCAAGAATACATTAATTTATTAACTATCTATAAAGGTGAATGAAACTGAATTTTTTTTATGCAGACATTCTATTTGGATAGTCCAAATTAAAATTCAATCAAGACTAATATTATCACATTATTCATAGTGCCAGATAAGTGTTCCATCAGTAACTATAAATAGCATAACCATACCGTAAAAGCATTCCAAATGGTCAACCAGATGAATCATTTTCCTCCACTAGAGAATTAAAAGAAATGAAGTGGAAAGCACTTCTAATAAATTTTCTGAATCCTTAAAAAGACACTATGTGTGAATCATAATATGTGTACTACCCTGGCAGTGACATTGAAACATTTCGCTTGACAAGCTATCCTTTCTCTATGCATATGAAGTCTCACATAGACAGAGAGAAAAGGAAAGTGATCCACCTCAATAACATTGAGGAGAAAAGAAACATTTTGAAATGGGTAATTTCTTACGACCTGTGAAGCTCACTAACAAGACAACTCAGCCCAGGAAACGACGATGAAATTGTGTTAAGCTCTATCTGCAGAAGTAATTTAGTCTGTTCATCCAACATGTAATCTGAACGATGTAAACCCAAGCGTATTTCCTGCGATAGCAGTTAAAATATAATTAATATATTTTACTAATACAGGACAAGAAAGTTCAGTTACAACTAGTATTTTTTACAGGATAATTTCTGAAAAACATTTACTTGAAGGGGTCAACTGAACAAGCCAGGTCATTGAGGAATCACTTTAAAAGAAACTTTACCCTCCCTTTCATAGCACTGATCATTAAGACACAATGTGACCAAGGGAACATCTTCAACGAAACTATCCAAAGGAATCTGAAATTTACTAAGACGCTCTAAGTTGATTTTAACTTTAAAAATACACATAAGGATGGTAGACATAACATAAAGAAGTTCAAAATGTAGGAAACAGAACCACTCATGACAGTTTCATCATGCATCTAAGCTGAGTAGTATAATAAACACACCTCTTTCTTATTGATTTCTAGCATCTTTGAATGAATATCCAAGAGTCTAGAAGTAAAAGCATCCACTTTCTTTGTCCTGCATTATTGTAAAGAAAAGGGATACCAAATTCAGATATGATTTCTAAACTCTCTTTAAATCAAGCCTAAGAAGAAGGATAGTAAATGAAGAACGATTCAGTAAATGCAAAATATAGCTGCAGAGATCAAAACCCAGTAAGATGGGGGAATGAATAAATGCATGTAACTCCACTCAAATGCAATTAAATCCACAAACATATGGAAAATTAATTTAAAAATACCATACTAATTGTTATTCTTAACAATTTGTTTGCTACATCTACTTGTATTTGATTCAACCATTCTGAAATAATAATTGACAACAGAAAGATCCTTTTTTTCATTTACTTACTATGTTGATTTCTGGGGTTCCTTCTTTTCCCCCATCTTCTTCTCATTTGCCTGATGTTCATTAAGCCAGGGAAATCTTGAATATCCCCCACAAGATTATGGGAGAGGATTAAGCTAAGGAAAAGTGATACATTCTAATTTCACTATAAATAGGAAAAGTCCAGCAAATAAGATATATTGGAAAAATATGCAGTCACGAACATTTTACAAAACGACAACTATTCTATATATCTAGATATGAGGCAGCAAATGTCACAAAGCTGCATCAAGAATGGAGGGAGACATATTAAAAGAGCAGGATAGTAACCAAACAACACATCTAATACAAGTAATCAGATAATGGAAAGAATAATAACATAAAGGTTCTTCAAAGCATATAGGCATTTAGATGAAATGTCTATCAAGTTAATCACATTAATAATCTTAATATTCAAACCATATCAGTACTTAGGTCCAAATACACATTCTGATGAAAAGCTGCCCCTCAAGAAGAGGCAAAAATTACATTTAGCCCAAGATGTCAAAGATACATATTCCATCCTGAATAATTTTTATATCTACTCCCAGAAATCTAATGGATACAGTGAGAACATGTCAATGATATTACCTGGAAAGTGAATCTTGTAGAAATTTCCCGTCCAAACTCACACGATCTATTAGTTCGTTGAAAATAGGAGCTATTTCACAAGCTTGTTTAAAATGACTTGAGGGGAATGTCATAGGCAAGAGAGAAAATGGGGCATGAACCATTCCTACACCAGGGACTTTTCCTGATCTCTGAGATCATTTGGAAAAATAAATAAATAAATAAATAACAATTGCAGTTGCCTTCTATTTGCATTTTGCAATTATGCAACCAAGTGATAATAGTAACATAAAAAAAAACTCATCTATTCACAGTATTTCTTCAACGTAGGAATATGGAAAGAAGTCGTCGTACTTTTTGTTTGGAATGCTATAGAAGACTTAAAAGTAGAGAATAAAATAAATATATATATATTGGGAAAGAAAAACCATGATGAGAATGCCACTTTCCACTTACAGCTAAGACCCGACATTCACCAAGGAAATCAAGGCCCACTGCTAATTTATGATATTAATCTAACTTCAAAAAAAATATGTTACACTAATTCGCTACTTTATCATCTCTCATGGAATAGTACTCCTATATCCATAGGTAGAAAAGCCAAAGTTGACATTTTTTCTGTGAGCTGCAGCTAGACACCAAACAAGCGCACTGCAGACAGTTCATTGAAAATGCTGAGGTTGCATATAGTCTCTCTTAAGGAAGATATTCTAGCCTTGTTTGCATAACATATGAGATGGACAAAAGTTGATTAGTTCTTTTATTTTACCCTTATTTTCTCAGATCAGTACAGGGAATCTGATCATTAATTGGTGATAACAAGAGTTTAATTTCTCAGTTCTTATAGATTCTCTACAAGACAACGTCAGATTATGACATTGACAGCTATTACAGGTTCTCGAGGAGTTAACCTTCACTATTTATGGAAAGAAGAAACGGGCATCAGAGAAAAGGAAAGAAAGTAAAGCTAAATTGGCATTATTGTCTTAGCTAAGGGCTTATACAAAAGAACATGGAAATTAGAGGACATCAAGACTGCATTCGCTTACCCATAAATGGTTGCCATCTTTTTGGAATTCCAACTATGTACTAATTTCTTTCTGCCATAAAGTTTACATAACTTGAACAACAAAAGAAACAGGGGAATGGAAATCTAACAAAAGAATCGTCCTAGATTACTGGATTGGCTTCCTCCGATTCTCTCGAACAAATCTTGTACTGCTAAGAAGAATTCAGTAGACTCAAAGCAACCCCTTTTAAATCATCTATATATCTTTTCACGAACACAAACTAATTTTTATGGTTGCAAAAATATAACAGCTGAAATAACAATAATCAGATACCTCAGAATTTCTATCTCCAACAACGAGGCCATGAAGAGAGCACCAAACAAGGGCATCATAGCTCATCTGCTGAAGCAGTTCCGGTTCAATACTACAAGGATCAAAAACAGGCTTCACAAGATCCTCCTCTTTTTGCATCTCCATCTCTTCAATTCTACCACACTTGATACTCAAAGTCAAGTGCGATTGTGCAGTGGTGAAATTGGATAATTTCTGAATATGGGTTTTAAAGAGTCTAGTGTTTGGATTGAAAAGAACCAAATTTGATGGTAATTTATGGGAAAGGGCGGTGACTTTTGAATCGGTGTGAGTGTGACCACTATGACTGCTAAGGCTAGTGCAATTGGAGAAAGACAAGGAGGAAGTGCCGCAAGAGGAATGTGAATACGTAGCCCCCATTCACCCTTCCTTTATTAGTGCATAACCTGTCTGCTATTCTCATTCCAAGCCCCCTCCTTTTTTCTACCCCATGAATGCAAAAAGAATATATGTCGGACGTACTCCCCCTTTATATGATGTTGACTAATTGAATTTGCTTTCAGAATGCTGAATTTCAAGCTCCTCCAGTTCTGCAAAGACCTTCCAACAGGAGACTAACAGAAATCTTATATGATTAAGGAATAGGAATTTCATGCATATATATATATATATATATATATTAACCGAAAAGAAAAAAATGGAATTTTATATTTTTAAGGAATGAAACATTTTCTCAAAAGGAAACTTAAGAGAATAGTGAAGAAAACAAGTACAAATATATGGAGTTAATATATATCAATTTAATTGACTCAAAATAGGCTTTTAATACTAATAAAAATAATTTAAAATATTTTACTGTATATTAACCGTTTTTTATTCATTTTTATTATATCGCGAACTCATAATTTTTGAAATTACTTACTATCAACTCAACACCCTCTTGCTATATATATATATATATATTAATAATTAAAAAAAAATTTATAATAAAAAAAAATTAAAATGCATAACTTAACGACTAGTCACTTATATTTTAAAAGTCAAGAGATCATAAATTTGTTGAGACACCTTGAAAATAAAAATACCTCACCTCAATTTTTTTTTTTTTTTGTAAAAAGGGGAAAAATGGAAGAATGAGCAAGGAGGGACAATTTTCGGTCGCTGCCACTTTCCTCTCCTGCATTTGCTTTCATTTTTTTTTTTTTTCAAGAGCCTTGGAAAGGTTTAGTGCGAGTTTTTAGCCAAAGCATTTTGTAACCCAAGGAATTGCAAAATTTACTCATAAATGTTCTCATCTTTGCTTTGAAACTGAAAAGTATAGTTAAAAACCATCAAAACAATCACTAGAGGTATGTAACTTTTGTTCGATTTCGTTCCCTCTATTCCCTATGGAATTTCATATATTACCAAAAAAAAAAAAAAAAAAAAAACCATCAAAACATATGAGTATGATTTTGAAGTTTTTTCAACTATTATTAATTTACTTAACAACATCACAACATATTGGAAAAACCAAAATAATCTATAATTGGCAGCTCAATCTCCCATAGTTTTTAGCACAATCTACATTAGCTGATAAACCATAAATTCTAGTGTTGAAATGTGCCACAGGGGGGTCAAACTTTTTTTTTTTTTTTCCCCCTAAAGAAGGCAAAAAAAAAAACCATTAAAAGCAAAATTTCTTCCTACAAACTTCAACTGCCTCGTAAAAATAAGCAATTATTACATTAACTACAAGCTAGCAGTTTACATTTGTGTTTCTTGATAGATGAAACCAGAAAAGGTACTCAATCCTCTATGTTGTTGCAAGGAGAATTTGACTAAGTATTGATTCGACCACAAAGCCGCCAACATGCTCCAGGATGGAAGAGAGATTTCTCGAAAACCCATATCTCGCGAACAAGGATCTAGTTAACAAGGGGAGAATAAGAAAAGCAGACTTTACAAAGGTGTAAAGCACTGGTACTAGCATGATACGGTTGGACCAAATGAGCAAACAAAAGTATTTATACTTTAGGAACAATTAGTCAATAAGTCTCAAGTTCATCTCCAATGTCTAAAGAATTTGTTTCACAAATAAAACAACTACAATAAATATTTCTTGTGGTCTGCAGTAAGTTTATATCATTCATGAAATACATGGCATATACTTGCTCCATTTCATTTTCTTTACTTGGGAAGACCATGAGGATTTTTTTTTTTTTTTTTTTTTTCTTCTTTCACTAGAGATAACAATACCCCTTTAATTAATGTTGTATAACTCATTTAACTATTATCTGTAGATAATTGTAAAGCCAAAGGATAGTTAACTCTTTCAACCAAAAAAGACCTCAATTTATTAGTTTAAAATTTTCTTAAAAGTGTGTGAAAATTTATCTAGTGATAAGTTTAAAAAAACAAACACAGGGAGTAATTAACCAAGAGGGAAAAAAACACACTAAAATTAAGAGAATATTCAACAATACAACCTACAACAACAAAAGCAACGGAAAGAAGATATAGAAGAATAGCCATTATGGACATACCTCCTTATCCTTATCTCCAGCTACAACTGCTCCATTTGAATCATATGCTTCAAACTTCTGCACAAAGACAAATAATGACACATAAGGAATGGGCAAGCACAATTAAATAAGAAAATAAAACATAGGAGAGGAAAACTACACTCAAAGAGCACAAAAATATAAAATGTGGCAGCGGTATGTCATTCTTATATTAAAAAAAATCAACAAGGAGATACGCTACCTACTGCAGATAAGAATCATTTGGTACAGGTGTCACTAGAGCTACTGTTTCTGTATTATTATTATTCTTTTTTTCTCCTTTTGCAAGAGAAGGGTGGTCTTGAGAAGTATTCTCCTGGAAAATTTTTAAAGTTACTCCAGGCTGATATACAACAATGCCCTGAATCTTCAGCTACCCACTTCCTAAGATTCTCTAATGAGCTGCATCCTTGATGCAAAGCCTGCTTACAAAATGGAAGGATGAAATGATAGAAAATGGTAAATAAATAAAAGCAACATCTGTTGTTGTCTAAAACTCTAAAGTATCATCTATCTCCACTGTTCTTTTTCTCTCCCTGGAATTTAAGGCTATTCCCTTTTAGTTCCCTAACAAACTTTCCCCTTTTATACTCCTCTGGTTGATTTCCAGTCTGATCCAGAAGATGCAAAGACTTCACCACAAAATTTTCATCCTTATACCATCGTTTCCTCTACCGAAAGGACGTAGTCTACTGATCCCCTCTAGTAAGGAAGAAATAAGCACGATTTTTAACAAAAACATTAACAAACTTTAGTGAGCTTTTAAATTTCTACAAAGAGTATTCATAAATCATAAAAGTATTACAGGAGACCATGATTTGTGCGTGAATTCAAAATTCCTTTTTCATTTTTGGAGAAAGGGCCATTTAAGTATTACTCCTAAGTGATACAAAGTAACCATTCAGATACATAAAATCACAGTCTTTTAGAATGAATAATCAGATTCAAAATTATCTTCCTTCATTCCTTCCTTGATCTGTGAAATTGCCATTATATTGAACTATCTGTTCATTGCACTGGTTCTTCGTGCTAACAATTATAATGTGATCAAGAACATTATCAAATTGTTTTCAACTTTCTGATCATTCCAATTGTTCTTCACACTAAGAGCAGCATCTAATTGTTTTAGTAACCCAATAAAGAACAGTAGATTTTCTAGTCTTATCTTTCCATCAACAAGGATTAAAATGGAAAAAGATTCCAGATATGATAGAACAAAAACTGTTTCAGGTTATAAAACAAATTATACTCATTGTTCAGATAACTTGAAAGTTTCTAATAGACCCCAAATTCGGTGTGTACCAGAGGAGATCTAAAAGTGGCCTAAATCCAAAGAAATAGGCATGGTATCACTAATTCTGTTATTCTGTTAGAGAAAACTTAGTTATTTGTCTTTTTGTGGGGAATTATATTGTGTTCTGTTGAGGGGCATTTAGGCGTGGGTTTGGTCGTAGAGAAGGGGAAGGAATTTACCCAGTTTGGGAGTGGAAAAGCGGGTGCAGCCTCTCAGAAATCTGTTGGTTATAATTGTTCCTGAAATCTGTATTTCAGTCTATTCACATCAATATAATTCTTCTTGGTTTATCTCATTTATTTGTGTAATCCTATTACTCTTGCTATTTCAGAGTTTGTGATTGTTGTGAGAACTCAGGATCTCAGGATCCTATCAGTTTCCTTGCCAGTGAAGTATCAAGTAAAACAATGAGAAACTGCAAAATTGTCAACTTGCTAAATAAAACATGTTAAAACTATATACTCAGGCATATTACCTGTTTTGTAAGAAACTCAAGTGTAAGCTGCACGAATACTTTACTGAGGTCATCACGATCAACACCAATCTGCAGTGAGAAACTGAAGAATATTAATGTCTTCAAAAAATGTTAATTCTAATAGTCTCCAGGTATAATAAAATGAAATTGCACTATTCACTTATTTTCATATAGTCTGACAATGACTATTTTTCTATAATAAAGTAGAAAACCAACCTGTCTGTTCCACAATTTAGAGGCGAATTCTAGGGGCGTTTAAATTCAATTTTAATTCATAAAAATTATATAACACATAAAACTGGTCTACTGTCCTGTTGCAGAGAAACAAAACAACTAGAAGACTACTAATATTGAGGGTTAACAAAAAGAATTTTAGGCTATGTTTGGACTAGCTTTTATTTTGAGAAAAGTGAGTTTTTGAAGTTGAGTAAATTTTATTTTGAAAAACGAGGTAAATTTTATAGGTGTAATGATGATATAATTATTGGAGTGTTGGTTTTTTAAAATGATGTGATGAGTATTGGTTTTAGAATGATTTGACAATTTTAGTGGGCCCCACATCCTATGATTTGACAAAAGTAAATTAATGTAAGTGTTGTCTAAACCAAAATCACTAACTTATTTTCAAAACACGTAGAAACTTCAAAATAAAAGCTAGTCCAAACATTAGTCACTAGAATTATTGTTTGAAAATAGACTACAAATACACCAAGATAGACACATAATTGGCAAATGGACCATGAAATGCATTAAACATCAATCAGGATTACAAATACTTGATAACATAATACATATCCAATTTAGTGGTTATTATTCATTGGTAGTACTTGAATCACTAGGATAATGATAGGGGGGAAAGGAAAATGACCTCTTTTGGCCATCCTTCCTCCAAAATAAAGCTAAAATGCAAAATATATAATAGAATGAGGAAAAGAAAAAAAAACAAACAAAAAAAAAAAACTCTAAACTAAACAGTTATCAGTGGTATTTTTCAACTCCACCAAAATTGATTAGTAAGATCTCACTGCTGAACCATCAAATAGGAGGTTGTCAGTTACTAGTTTGTGCATGCAAAGTAGTACATGTTTTGTTACATCTGTATGTCATTCTCAAAAATTGGAAAAATGAAACAAAAACTGGAAAGAGTTGTATTATGTATTAGTTTCCAATGATACTTGCCAGTCGAGCACGCAGAGTTCGCATCTTCACAACTGGTTCTATTAGTTCCCAATACATCCCACTCCATTTTGATTCTCTTTGCTTTATTTCATTCTTAAGAGCCTATTAATCAATAGAAGAAAGAAGAGAAGTTAAGCTAGGAAGCTTGAAGAAAATAAAATCTCAGTAATGAGTAGATTACAATCACTGAGGACGACAGGTTCTTACTGAGTCCATTTTTTCTGTAACTAATTTCCTCAATGATTTTCTGTCTCCATTTGCCAAATGAGTGCTTATCTATGACAAGTGTAGAAGACATACACAAATACCAATCAATAACAGGATAAAATTTGATTTGTACGCAAATAATTGAAAAATAGATAAATAGATAAATAATAAATAAATAAATAACCTCCTTGTAAAGATTGACGGCCTCCCCGTAAAACTTTTGTTTTGAATAACCAGACTTTCGTAACTTAGCAATAGCATATGCACTTTTGAGCTGCAATGTAACTTGTTTGTGTAACAAATCAAAAGAATAAATTTCTTAACAGAAAGTAAAAAGTAAAAAAGTAAACAATAAATCTGAGAAACCTTTAATGGTCTAGGACACATTAACCAGTAAAGTAAGCACTTCTTTTACTAATTCCCTGGTGAAGATCAGGAAACATAAAGAAAAGACACAAAAATTTCAAATGGAATCAAAGAACATAACTAGATATCTATTTGTGAATTTGTACAGGGTGAGCGTAACAAATATATGTATTTTTGTTCCTGATTCACGGCAGTTCAGACAAGAAAGCATAATTTTGTGCCAATAGTAGAAAGATTGAAGGGAAAGAAATCTTACCTCCAGAATGATATCCTCTTTTGTTCTTCTCCAACCACTTCTTGTAAACCACCTGGTACCACACCAAAAATTAGGCACCGGACAAGAATATATACATTCATAACCCATAATAATTTCGTGTCCTGCAGAACGATAAAGAATACAAGTGGATCCCTACAACGAGATTTAATTTGAACTTCCTCACCATTTAAAAATTCTGAACACTTTGACTGTATAATGCAACATTAGTTTCATGAAGGTTTTAAACACAAAATGGAAAGAAACCTTTAGCAAAATATGATTCCTCCTTGAAATGCTTCTTCCGATAAAAAGTTTGATATTACCAGGGACTAAAACATAGAGAAGTAATCTAGAAAGAAGTAGCCTGTTGGTTAGTAAATGGTATTTTACTATTTATGTTCTTTCTTGGGCAAGGTTAACCATATTCTTTTCCTCTATCTGGTTTTAAGTATAGAAATAATATTTTTTAAAAAAAAAAAAACAAAAAAACAACAACAACTAAACTAAAAGAAGCGCACTCATTTCCCAGTACTGACATGCAATGTGTAAACTGGGTTATCGATTTTAAAAGAAATAGAGTAAAAAAAGAGATGACCTCACTTCAGAAACTAAACAAAAGACGTTATTTATTTATTATTTTTGATAATTAAAGACCTTATTTAATTACACGGGCATGTGATACTTCATAAAGATAAGTAAAATATATGGTCAATATCAAGGCAGTTTCAACTAACAATTTGCTAAGTCAGTCAATATATAAGTTGTAAGAACATTTCACACATATGTGAAGCAGTACTGACCTCTTCCAGAAAGGAATTTTTTCACGAGGAGCATAGGGCTCATACACAAAGCCAGGGCTCAGCATGGATACCTTAAGTGCTCCCTGCAAACTTGCAAATGTGACCAGATTACAGATCTAGTGTCAGCATGTTCACAAGAGTTGCTGTATCATACCATTTGTCGCACTTGAGGTGGGGCTTTTGCTTGTGTTGTAACCAATCTAACATTTCCCAAAATTTTGAACCTGGCAGCCTATATGCAAGAAGTCAAATGCTATTTCGAGAAACATAGGAATACAATTTATGTCAGAAAAAGATATCTAAATAGAATCTTAAAAAAATTTTCAATACAACTGTAGCATCTGGCATATAACATACATACAGAAAGCTAAATATGAGATAGTTAAACTTTAAATAAAAGACCATATATTGGAAAATCATTCCATGCCCAAACAGAGATTGTATATGACGAAAAGCAATAAACTTGCTCAGTTAGCCACTTATGGTTTTTAACAAACTCACCACTTTAGTTTTAAGTATATCTTTATCTCCAGAAGTCCAAGGAAGTCCACCATTCTTCATATTTATGCCCCCATAAAAATCTTGTGGAACTGAGCACAGAACATAATAAGAGACGAGAATATCTCCTTTCAAGTCTTTAATGCAAAATCAAGGTAGTGACTAGAAGAAAACTATCCTGGAAAAGTAGTTGAACCAAAGTATTTCAGATAAACCTACATTTGTTACACTGTTGATGCATTACATGGTCTTTGTTCGAGTAAGCTGAATAACTCCAACATCTGGAATCTGGTAATATTAAAAATTAAAGACAGAGAGATATTTCAATGTATTTGTCCAGGTAAGTCTAACAAGAATAAATATTTCTAAGAATAATGCACCAAAATGAAGAGAGAGAAAGTATTCCATATACGCTTGTCCAAGTTGAAATTTTTAAAAGCCATTACTTAAGAGCACTACAAGGAAGCTGCATGCTTAGAACACATAGACTATAACGTACCATTGATAACAGGACAAAAGGCATTAGGTATAACCCATCAAATGGGCAAGAACGGTGATCTCAAAACTCCATTTTTTGTTTCAAAGAACATTTTTTTTTTTTTTTTTTTTTTTTTTTTGAATTATGTAAAAATTCCAGACGAATTCTTCAAGGTAAGAGCAGTAAAAGCAATACAAAGGTTCAATTTAGACAGTCTAATCTACTTTGCAAAAGACTTCATATACGGCAAGAAAATAAATTACAAAAAAGTGCAAACAAATTAAACCCAGTACTAACTGTAGGAATACCTTTAATCATTAGCGATCCAACATTGTCATCCCTGAATAATTTACCATTTGAAATGATATTTGAATAACTTCTTGATATTCCATGCCTGCAAGAACCAACTCACACATAACTTCTCAAAAACCCAGATTAGAAATTAAAATTAGATATCACTGAATCACATTCCTTGGAAGTTGTCGTCAAAGAAATGAACTTACGAATTGGAAATCAGCCGGATTTCAATTGTTCCATAGAGTTTTCTAATTGCATGCAAATTTCTGATAGACATGATCTGTTTTTTGAAACAGAAAAGAGAAGGCGAGAGGTTTTTAGCTTCCAAGAAAAAGGGTTTAAGGAGAAATAACAACGTACTTATTTTTCACCTCAGAACTGTTGGATGCCCAGACTCTCAAGTCACAGGGTTTAAGGAAAAGTTCTAATTTTGGGATTTTTTTTTTTTTGTGTGTGAATACTTTTTTTTTTTTTTTGGTAAATTTTTTGTGTGAATACTTATTCAGAGGGTGTTTTATTTTTTAATCATAATTTTTTAAATTATAAATTTGACTCTTATGAATTAAATTAAGCCACCTCATCAATATAACACTTTCAATTTGTAATAAATATTTAAAAAATTAAAAATATATCAATTTTAAAAAAATTATTATACAAAATTATAAGTAAGATAATTGTTTAATTTCTAATAAAATTCTTTTTTATTGAATTTTTTTTAAAAAAAATTCACTAAATATTATTTAATAAATTTGTAGTATGAAATAGGGTGGTAATATCTAATCAACACGACAACTTGATACGAACACGACACGAAATTAGCGGGTTAAGTCGAAGATAAATGGGTTCGTGTTAGAACGGGTCAATCCGTTTAATGATAATCGTGTTCAAATTATAAACAGATTGAAATGCGTAAATCGTTTTTAACTCGCTTAACCTGTTTAAATAATAATTAATTTTTTTATTTTAATTATTATTATTTTTAATTATATATTTTAATTTATTATTAAATTATTTAATAATTTTTATTATTATTTAATTTTAATATTTTATATATAAATAAATTACATAATTTGATACTTTTATAAGTTAAATTGGTAAATAATCGGATTAGCTGGTTGATATCGTGTAATCATATTCGTAGGTTAATATTTTTGAATCATATACGCATTATAATCAGGTTGACGGATTTACACAATTAATTTTTGTGTCGTATTCAGGTTCAACTTTTTCGTATCATTTCTAGTTCGTGTCAGTTTCGAATTGACAGGTTAAGTATTAAAAGGTATTTGTTGACCAAAAACAAGAACTTTATTGGTTAAAAAAGTACCAAATTATACAATTTCCCCCTTTTTTTTGTTTTTGGCCTCCACCTAATGCTGTATTCTAGCCGCCAACACCTTAGTGGCAACATATGTTCAGGTTATGCACTCTGTGCTCTAGAGAATCTCTGAAAATTTAACCAATGCTGCATCAGATTCTTTTTCTTCACATTAAATTCCAGAAAATGGAGTGCAACATTATTATGCATTGAGGGAAAATTTCATGGGTTTTTTAACAAGAAGACATTTTCTACAGTAACTTCAAAGAAAGAAAAAAATCCTCAGAAAGTTGCCCTTCTGTTTAAGTGCAAATGAATACAATTTCTTGCCAAAGACTCCATCCAGTAGAATCAGTGTCCTCTAATCTCTCATGAAATTCAGAAGATTAAAAGATTTCAAAATTAAAATCCAGGCCTCACTGAATGCCAACTTAACCAGCAAAATTTCAGCAGTTTAGACTTGGAATTGCTAGTCTTCGTCAGCATCTAATTCTCAGCTGCTTCAATCAAATTTATCTCTCTGCCATCTTCTTAAGAACTCCCAATTGACTGTGGTTTATCCAGCTGCTGCATAATAAGGCTAGGATGAGATTATAGAACCGTAAGTGAAACAGCAGCAGATCGAAGCTTTACACCGTCATCCTCCCACTTATGTTCTGGAGCAGTGGCACCAGCAATAAATGCCTACGACATTTAACAAGATCATTGCAAGAATAGATACCATGAAGACAAGTTGAAACACCAATTTCTGGAAGAATATATTTCATGCTCAAAATGGGCGTAATATTATTGTTTGACAAATATTTCAGGATTTTTATTTTCTTTTTAGATATGGTAAACTCATATGATCATTAAAGCAATCAGACTTTCCAACTCAGCCCAAAAAGCACCATTAAACTTCAGGAAGAGTGATTAAACAAGCCAGAGGAATCAAAGCAAATTATACCAAATTACATACTTTTCCACTATTAACAGCAGCTACCAGTGCAACATGTTGCTCATCTCTACCGAACTCGTAGAAGTAGTATGTCCTGCAGTAATTGAGTTCATCAAATCCAGACTGAGAAAAGAATGAAGTTGAATAGAATGGAACAGCACACTCATTTAAATTTATCCATTCTTTCTCACTCTCTTTCACATAGTTAATCCATGTTGCCTTCATTTTACCAAGATTGTTCAGTAAATTAGTAGCATGTCCAAGAAAAGTAACAAACAATTACAACTTGGAGTGGAAATATTTCACAGTGAGTTCATTAAACAATGCATGTAAATATGTTTTTCCTTGTACTATTCGTTACGAAGGAGAAAAGATCTGAGGCTATTAAAGATTCACTCTTGAACTATATTATAACAACAGGCACTGAAGTCCATAAATTTCAACTCCAACTCCAACTCCTTCCCTTCACCCCCACGCCCTCCTGTTTGATAAACTATGGCATAGAAAAGAACAATTCAAGAAGGAAACTAAATCTGGATAATAGTTTTGAAGAAGATGAAAATTATTATCCAAAACTGGAATTGATTTCAGTAACATCTGCAGTTTTTAATTAAAAAGTTGTATGAATTTCAGAAAAGAAAGTTCTATCTAGGAAGGAGTGTGTCAACCCAGCTTTTATAACTCAAGTCATACGATTTAATGGGTTATTTTTGGTTAAAAAAGCTTTTGAAGTAAAATTTCTTCATGTATGTTTGTCTAGGAAGTTAACAAAAGCATGAAATGATTTAAGGATGCTTTAGTTTGAGATGTCTTCTTGTGATAATTCTTTTTTATATGCATATAAAAATAAACAAATAAATAAAACACCACATGAGATAAATGTGTTTTCTCAAACTAAAATATCATCTAACTAAAACGGAATGGAAGGTCATTATTAACGAAACTCTGTACCATTCTTTGTCTCTCACTACTATTCTCAGCAGAATTTTTGACTGATTAGGATCTTTAATTTATTTATTTTCAGTTAGAACTTGCCATATTCTCCTTAATTTTCATTTGACATGTGCATGCTTGAATAATTTTGGATGAACTGTGACTACAGTAGTTACATTCTCTACTAATATGCTTTTAAAGATGTTATAAAATTAGGGCATGTGCTCACCTAAACCCTTCATCTTCCTTGATTTTTATCTTTCTGGCAGAATAAAGAGTTGCTCCACCTGCAGAAATTCTATATCATAGATTTGACAACACAAGAGACATACTGAATAAAGGAAAACAACAATAAAACCAACTAATGACCAATGAAATCAGACTCAGTCCTTTCCCCAGGAAAAATAAGTTTTTTGAAAAAATAATTTCACAATACCTGGAACAAATATCTTAGCTGCTTCTTTTAGGGAACCTAAATCAGTAATATCTTTGGCCTGTTCATATCATTATGAAACAAATTACAAAAGGGGGGAAAAAAGGGAAAAAAAGAAGGGATAGCCACGCATGCTTTCTTAATTAGTACAAGAATAAGTTGATTAGAAGCTGACATTGAGTAACCATCCATAGTTAAATTGCTACCTGCTATAAAAGTTTAATTTGATAGAAAAGGTTTAATTTATCCTCTTAACACACCCCTACATGTGGCCTGAACACAAATTTTTATAACAAGGCCCAACATGTGAACAATAATCAACACATAGGGTGAAGGTAGGGGTCGAACCCAAGATCTCCTACTCTAATACCATGTTAAAATGAGTTAAACTGCCACCTGCTTTAAAAGCTTAAATTGATAGAGAGCGTTAAATTTATTCTCTTAACAACAGCCATAGGATATTTCTTTTTATAATTGGATATTTTTTCATCCTTCGTAATTTTTGTTCTTTAGGAATTTAGATTAACAACATTGAAAAATGCACAATATTTGAACTTCACAAACCTCTAAGAATGTGATCTTGAGTTGATTAGATGGACGAACGACAACGCTCAAAACTTCAGATCTGAATAACAGGCCAAATGCTTTAAATTAGTTCCCAGTGAAGTCAATGGTGCCAGAATCGTTTCCAAATAAATTTCAATTAGATTAGTTTAACATCACAACAATAGAAGTTAAAGGCTACTTCCAATAATGAATAGCTCAGGCTCTTAATTCTCTAAGAACAACATGCGCCAGCTAAGTCTTCAAACATGAGAAATAAAAACAACCAGATTACCTCAAAATGTATGCATAGAAGAAAGTTTTCTGATTTATTTATCCTTTCTAAGATAGACTATTTTTCCTTTTTCCGAACCCTAATATTTGTCTACTTTATGGTATGGATACTGTTAAGAGAATACATTTAACCCCTCTCTATCAGCTTAAGCGTTTAGAGTAGGTGGCAATTTAACTCAATTAACAAATACTAATGTGTAACCATGGTTCTCTGCGACAAAGCAGTGAGGGCAGAAACGGATCAGATGATGATCAAGTGTTACATAAAAAACAAGTAGAAAGGTAAAGGTGGAACGGCTATTGACCATGGCTGTTGCCAGGAAAAAAAGCGTACAAAAAGATGGGATACTGTATTTTCTGTTGGAGATGATCACACACTTCCCTACTTGATAGGAAAGAAATATTTCTCTTCGTGCTCCTTATCCACAACTAGTAATTAGACACAGTGTACTGGTCGCCTTCTCGGAAAGGAATGTAAGGATGAGTGCAGGGTAACATGGTTGGAGAAATCTGGACACTTACAAGGCACTAGAGTGGAAAAGCTTATCTAGAAGTTTGTCAAAGACAGACCTTTTCTCGAGGCTCAGTGTAATACTTCAGCGTCTTGGGCAAGGATGAGCTTATTGAGAACTCCAGTTTCATGGTAAGACTAGGAATTCTAGATATATGATGAAGATTAAAAATGATTAAAGATGCACACTTCTTGAACAACATCAACAGGCTCCCAATGCCAGCCTTTTTCTGCAGATTGTAATTAATGGTTAAGTTAATGTATTGCAATCAATGAATTTAAGCAATCAAAGAAAGTAATTTTATTATTGTAATAAGGTTGAAAAAGAGAAGACATGTCGAAAGGATAAAGCACAGTAGGTTTGGGGTGGAAAGGCTTAGGAAAATGAGAAAATTTCTATATTCATCATGACAAAAAGAAATAATTAAGTAGGTTACAGTTACCATGTCAAACACTTAGATGGATCTTCCTTGTTATCAGCTAAGAAAACAGATTTCGGAACCATGCAAACCATTTATAGGGTATTAGATGTATCCAAACTCTTGAAAATTGAAGTATCTATGAAGCCTCAATTCTTTAATTCAGAGACTGAAGTTAATCATTTCAGTGAGTCCATGAAAGCATGCATTTGGAATGAGGTATATGGTAAAAATCTATGGCAACAATTTTAACAATTTTGAGGTGCAACAGAGATATTGATTTCAAAATTACATCATGCCAGGTCAGGAGTTGAACAATTAGCAAAGCAAATGTACACAAGCTAGAAGATTAATCAATTAAAAGGTACTCAGCATTGGTTTACAGAAGGTTCAAATACCTCATAGGGATAGAAATAGTGGAAAAGCTTGAAAGAGGTTGAAGAGTCTAGAGATTTGTCAATCAAGAATGGATTAAAATTGATTTCCTTAAATTCAAAAGCATCAGTTATCTAATGATAACTTAGATTTCACAGGAATCACCTTGTTTCCTCTATTCTATGGTTAAAATGCAGTTATTTCAGAAGGCTGCATTGTGGAATTCAAAGGCAAATTAATCAAATTCATAAACCCGACAAATTCATCGAGCACAAGACACAAAGGACTAGGATAGTTACCCATCATCAGATGCAAACCGCGCAGCAAATGTCTTTGGTTTAGCCTTATCTCCATATAGAGATAATCCAGCATTGTAATCCTAGAAAGCTCAATAATTAGACATGTGTCAGAAAAATCTATCTAACTCAGGCCACAGGAAATAAATTATGATAAAGGTACATGAAACTTGTGAATTCTAATGCATAATATTTTTGAAATATAAATAAATAATGATGGCAATGCAATTTTGGTCAATAATATTCATTTAGGAATCAAAAGGATTCAAGAGTAATAGTATAACTGCATATCTGTAGTATCACCCAAGCACATCCAGAATTGCAGGGGAAAAAATGTAGAAAAGAGTTCGAACAGATTCAAAACCTAGACAAATTGGCTTACTTATTTCAGGAACTTATTCACAATATTGATTCACCATCCTTTGACTTCACAATGTTACTTCAAAACAAAAAAGAAAAAGGTGAAAATTTTAGAAACGCTAACGCCTTTACCATGGTAAACTAAGACCTACTATTGAAAGTGCATCATTTATAAAAAAAGAATCAAGCACGGCATATTGCATGTTGACAAAAGATAAGAGTTAGACAGTAAACTCAAGATCTAACAAAAACAACCTTATTAGTATCATACAATTGGAGGATTGCTCCTGCTACTGCAGAAACTGAAACTTAGGTACACTTTAGTGCTACTTGCAACAACCCCCATGTAGCGGAAAAAAAAAAAAAAAAAAAAAAAAACACAGATAACAGAAAGTAAAAATCACTGAGTCCCAAAAATTGTCATATACATTCTAATTAGTCTACACTAGTCAGGGATCTTGTCACTAAAATGCTAGAAACTAAATAAGGGAGCTTTTTCAATCAACTGATAAAGTATTGAATCTTGCTTCCTTTTGCATTAAACAGCTTCTTATACTAAGATAATTTCTTGACAGAAATGTTAGAATTTAGCATATGCACCCGGAAGTTGGTGTAAACAAAGGGTCCAGGGGAACAATATTCTGCCAAATTTGATACCATTTCAAATGAAAAGTTGAGGTTGAACTGATCACAACCATATCTGCATGCTTGTATGCTGGTCATTACAAGGTTAGAATATCCATTAAGAAGTCACTAAAAAGTTATCTTCATTTCATTATGAATGTATTTATTTTCTCCTTAATGTTATCCTCAGAGTAACAGAAATTTTAAATATCTAAATTCCTTTGTGTATGTAGTAGCTTATAGAAAAAAGAGAACTAGTTGGGACTTGGGAAGTCATATTGAATAATTGTTCAAGGACTCATTAAGGAACCCATTTACATGAGCTCCAACAAAGTATGGTCAAAATCTTGTCATTTGTGGTCATAACTTGTATAATGTATTATGAACTGCCACATTCCCCGCCTTACACTTCTTTAGCCACAGTTTTGGTCTCTGAATTATATCCTTCTAGACTAAGCTAATCAAAACTTCTTTGTAATCAATTTAACTCAAAAACGCAGTCAAACTGGGCGTAATGGAAAAAGAATTTCTTAATATACAACCCGACATTCGTACTACAAACAAAACGAAAATCAGAATGATGCAAGACCTGCCGAAAATTTGCAAAAGACCACATAAAGTTGATATCTTCAGCCAAAGAAAGGTATAATTGCTCAAAGTAGAAAAGAACATACCTCTGGCTCCATGATGTCCTCAAATTGTGGTGGGACACGAATGGCAAACCCATCACCGTAGAATTGAAACCAAGATTTGGTGTTTGCAATGCCAGATATAAATGATGAAGGTGGTGATGATGTTGACGAATCAGCACTAGCCCATGAAGGAACTCCCGGCCATTGAAGTGCCAAAGAAAGGGTAGAGCTCAGTGAAATGGAAGTCGTGAAAATTAGAAGTCTTCTTGAAGAATTGACATGGAAAATTGGACTAGTGTAAGGAATTGACATGGGATTTTGGGCGGGTTTTGGAGGATGGGGAGAAAAGGAGCGCAAGACTGTGAACATGGCTGTGAAAGAGCAGACATGGGATTGGATTCATGGCTGATAGTGGGAGAAATAGATAGTGTGGGACAGGAGGGGGAAAGGACCCTGTTTTATCTTCTTTGATAGTTCGGAATTCTTTGAATCATTGGGGTCATTATTGTCTTTTCAATGATTTGTTTACAAAATCCTTGAAATTTTATTGGCAAAAAGACTCCAAGTAACAGCTTAAAATGTAAAATATTTTATGTGTACCGGCAAAACAGTTGTTCTAAGTCCAAAATGCCCCCGACTTTTTCCATGGTCGGGAGACGTTATCCACTTCGAAATCTAAGCCAAAACTATCAAAAGAAGCAATCCAAACCACCCAATTTCAGACCCCCCCAAAAAAAATGGAAACAAAAATGTTGAGAAGAGCAAACACTTCCCATGTCCAAATTCTTGTTGTCTTTGGTATCCAACAATTTCTGATTTTGATCTGTTGCAGAAATTTCTTCTCATGGAAACCATTCTCTCCCCTCACTCATTATGTCCTGTCTTGAATCTCAAAAGTTCAAATCTTCAATCCAAACCAAGTTCACTCGCACTCTCAAAAACTGTTTGTTCTAGCCTCAAAAAACAACCAATTAAACAATCATTTTCAGCACCCACAAATTGGTTTTCCCATGTCCAAAATGGTCTTGCAGCTCTAGCAATTTCCTTAGCACTCAATTATAGCCCAATTTCACCTAATCAGTCTGCATTAGCATCTGAATTTAATATTCTAAATGAAGGTCCCCCGCAAGAATCATATGTGATAGACGATGCAGGAGTTCTTAGCAGAGTGACAAAATCTGACTTGAAAAGGCTGTTATCTGATCTTGAATCAAGAAAAGGCTACCACATTAACGTTGTTACTGTCAGGAAGCTCACTGTGAGTTTTCCCTTTTCCATGGGTTTCTCCGTGCTAATTTAAAGGGTAACCAAAAAGTGATGTTTGTAAGCGTTGTTTTTGTGTTTGATTGTAGAGTAAAGCTGATGCTTTTGAGTATGCCGACCAAGTGTTAGAAAAATGGTATCCCACCGTTGAAGAAGGCAGTAATAAGGGTATTGTTATGCTCGTAACCAGTCAAAAGGAAGGGGCAATTACAGGAGGACCTGAATTTGTCAAGGCTGTAGGTGATACTGTTCTTGATTCCTCTGTATCAGAGAATCTTCCAGGTGATTGCTCCTCTCTATCAGCTAGCTTAAGTTTTAAATTTAAGTCACAATTTAACTCAATTTAATATGGTATTAAAGATAGGAGATCACACCTTCGATTCCTGTCTTTGCTCTCGTTTGTTAATTATTGTTCACATTCAACTTAAGATTTTAGATAGCAAGTCGCAAGTAGCAATTTTACTCGATCTAAAATGAAAAAGCATTGGATTTTAACTGGTGAATGTGGTTGAAGACTTCGAAGATCTTTCTGGTTAATCTAAACTATTGAATTTGTACCAATAGTTGAAGATTATAGGTTTCTTGGTCTGAATATGCCCTCAATTGCCGCGACAGACTTGATGTTTTTAGATCAATGAATATACTGCATTGTATCCCAATGGCAGATCATAGTTAGTAGCATTTTCATTTTCCCCCTTTTATCAGTAATAATCATATTCCGTGTTTCTGGGAAATTAGGATTTCTTTGTTCCTCCCTTACTTGATACCTCTCTAGTTTCCTACTTAGAGCAGAGATTGTATTCTGCTTCACATACTTCGCATTTGTAGCATAATGGCTTCCCAAGGATGTAAAGAAAATGAAATTGATTGAATTAGAATTTTCAGATATGGATATCATGATTGTGCCCTGAAATCTTTGCCTATTTCCGGTCATTTGCATTTGCCATAGCTGATCATTGTAATGTATTAGCTGTTTGTGATGAATGATGTTTTTTTTTTTTTTTCCTTTTTGTTTCTTTTCTTCCTCCTCTCTCTCTCTCTATAGTGCTAGCAACTGAAGAGAAGTACAACGAAGCACTGTATTCCACAGCCACGCGTGTAGTTGCTGCCATCGACGGGCTCCCAGATCCCGGAGGTCCCAAGTTCAAAGACAACAAAAGAGAATCCAACTTCAAAACCAGGGAGGAGACTGAAGAGAAAAGAGGACAATTCACACTTGTGGTTGGAGGTTTACTTGTTATTGCCTTTGTTGTTCCTATGGCCCAATACTATGCATATGTCTCCAAGAAATAAACTTTTATCTGTAATCGTCAACTTCAATATGGACGCTAGTATCCCTTTGAAACGAAAAATGAAAAAACAGATATGGAGGAAGGATAGAGAGAGAGCAGACTTTTTAATGTAAGTTAAATTGATCATTGAATTTGCTGATGAATAAATATATTAGTCAGATGTTCAAGAAACAGAGAAAAAAAAGAGCTTAATACTTTTTTCTCTTAGAACTTGAGATTAAGTAAGAAGGGCATCTGATCAGCAAAGGGCGGATCAGAATATTTCCCAGTGAGAATTTGAGATGCAACATATTTATTTGCAGCCTCTGTATAATGTATCCCATCCCAGCTTATATATTCTGTTGAATCATTGCACCCTTTGGCTGCAATAGTTGTCCCATTTATAACTTTAGATTGGCCACAGGAAACTCTGGTGTCATAGTTCAGTGGTGGTCCTCCATAGCCACAGCAAGCCATTGTTGTTTGTTCAAATCCTGCAAGTCAAATTTTAACATCTCACTTCTAAGACATTCTAAGTAGAGAAAGTTTTACTGTAAAAAGTTGTTCCATTTTTGAGTAAACATTCAAAAAAGAAAAAAAGAAAAAGGCAATAGAGTTTCTTACTGTTAAAGAATACTCAAGTAATCATAATGAGAAGTATGGTGGTACAGATTTCATGGACCAATTCTGTACTTTGCATGCAATTTTCAAAAGTTTACCAGCAACCTGTTGCTTGAATCCCTTCTAGATTAAGTATGTATAATTGGACTTCACTAACAATTTCCCTTCACCCCCACCCCAAAACGTATATATAAACGTTTTAACAGGAAATAAACCCTTTTTCTTAGAATGCAGCAAAATAAATAGATAGACTAACCATATTTAGAATGATTGGCAATGAGATTCCATTTAATTGAGAAAACATCAACATGTGTAACATTTGCATCAGTATAATTCCCTTGAAACTTCTTGCACAGTGCATAGAGCTGCAGATTCAGAAGTTTGGCAGCTTGATTGTGGGTGCTCACACAACCTAACTCATCCAGCTTTGATGGATCAGTTCCAAATTTTGCAATATTCTGAGGTAAGCAACCAAGAGGTCCTGTGTTATGAATCCAGAAATATCTTGCCCCTTCATCATACAATTCCTGCGTGAGCATTAAAAAAAAAGAAGAAAGAGAAAACTATTAAAATCCTAAATCAAAGAACATTTTCTGCAAATAAATGAAAATAAAAACTTACCCTGATTCCATCTTCAAATTCTGATAAGATGGTTGGAATATATGCTAGAATTTGATCGAATGTCTTGGAGTAAAAGGCACCAGCAAGATCATTCTGGCCTATATCAAACATGTAAAGTCCCTTTGGAAAAGAATCAGCTGCTGGAATGTACTTGTCATTTCTCTTAGCTGCAAAGAAACCAAGGAATATACATGTATATTATATTACATGTTTGTTGAGAACTAAACATCTGACCTGTAGTTTGGCCAAAAATAAACAGAAAAAGACAACCTACACTTAGCATGAAGATCAAGAACTCGGGCCTTAAATCTGAGGAACTGATTCACTTGTCTCTTGAAGGAAAATGGACTAACAGCTGATGCTGATGTGGGAAGAAGAACTGTAGAACCAGCAACTGCAAAATTACAACCTTTTCTGAAACTTGGTGTACCGATGGCATCCAAATAAGGGTTCAGAAATGGAAGTTCAAATGCATCCACTGCCATGAGCATTGAGAAGAAAGAACAGAGACAATTAATAAGAAACTGAAACAGAGACAGAAGTAGTCAAGTAGACAAAAGCCAGCCAAAGACACGGAAAAGGTACGTATTTTTATAATTACTTAGAAAATCAATGATCAACCGTCCATCGCAAAACCTGCCGGATGGTTTCTGGAAGTAATTCTGTCCATTTGGTGGATCAAGTTCATCACCAAGCCCTGCAATTAGTCCTCCTGTATCAGAATTTGAATCGCCAAAGTTGAAAACTGCTGGGAAGTTGAAATCAATGGCACTGGAAGCATGCAAGGTTAATATTGAACACAAGAAATAAGTATGGAGAATTACGGAAGTCTTTGGAGCCATGTTCGTTGGCAGATACATAGAGAGAGAGAGAGAGAGAGAAAGAGCTTCCAAAGGCTTTTGGAGTTCAAGCATCAGCATGGTCCATGGAGAGTGTATATAATAATATATATATATATATATATTATATCAAAGAAAAAGGGAGGTGGTAGGCTTTTGTGTGCATTCAAAGTCATCTTCAAGAAAGGGAAAGCCTAAAAACATAGACTATCGAGGGATGCCTAAAATGGTTTTAAAATTATTGGTGCATCTTTGGATTAATTTTTTTACTTCATCGAATAAAAATTAATATTATTCACATTTTCAAAACACTAAAATTTAATTAAGAAAATTTGTCAATTTAGTTCATATATTTGGTTCGATTGGTCCCTTTTCTTTTTTTTTTTTAATAAATCTTGAATGTATAATAGGCATGTGCATTTGGTCCTTCTCTTCACGAAATTTATTGTTTTAACAAGTCAATTTAAGAGACCAAATGCACTTGTACATTATAGATTGAGGACCTAATACATAAAAAAAAAAATAGACCAATTGCATTAATGTTCTTTAAATTAATACTCTCTATTTCAAATTAAATAGTCCTTTAGTTTTTTTAAAAAACAGAGAAAAGTATTTAATATATATATATAGTATAATTTATAATTACATTTTTAAAATTTGTTTATTGTTTGGACATATATGTATTTCAATCTTATATTTAAAATAGAAAAAAAATATGTCATACAATTTAAACCGTGTAAATATTTATTGTTAAATAAAATATTTTTTTACTACAATTATAATAATTAACAAATAATTAAATTTATACATATATATATGGCAAGTCAAGAAAGTTCGTCACCTTTTCCTTTTTTTGTTGGTAATACTAATACAATTAGCTGTTGGTTACATACCGTATTTGGAATTTGGTTTGATTTTTTCTAGTACACTAGGTATTTTAAAATGTGTCTTAATTATATGTGATATTTTTAAATTATATTTACATTCAAATTAATATCTATTCGAATTGAATAAATTTCTTTAAGGGAAATTCCTTGTTTAAGTCCTATAACTATTTTTATTTCTTGAACTTAGTCATAAATCTTAAAAAAATCAAGAATTTGGTCCTATAACTATTCTTATTTTCTTAACTTGGTCCTTCGACCAAGTTTGTGAGATTTTTTTTGATCGATTAAGTCACGTAAAAAGCTCATACTTAGTATTATGAGGGCATTTTATAACAAGATGTAGAACACTATAAAAAATTAATATTATTCAAAATTTTTTATTATAAAAAAAAAATATTATTCACATTTTTTAAACATTAAAATTAAATTAAGGAAATATATCGATTTAGTACTTAATGTTCATATCTTTGATTCGATTGGTCCTTTTTCTTTTCTTTTTTTTTTTCAATAAATCTTCAATGTATAATAGGGCATGTGCATTTGGCCCTTTTCTTCATGAAATTCATTATTTTAACGACTCAACTTTGTGAAAAAAAGGACTAAATGCATTTATACATTATACATTAAGGATTTACTAATAAAAAGGAAAGAAAAAGGACCAATTGCACTAATGATTAAAAAATTAGGGATCAAATCTACTAATTTCCCTTAAATCAATACTCTCTATTTCAAATTAGATAATCTTTTAGTTTTTTTTTTTTTTTTTTTTAAAACAGAGAAAAGTATTTAAAATAATATATATATATATATATAGTATAATTACACTTTTAAAATTTATTTATTGTTTGGACACATATGTATTTCAATCTTATATTTAAAATAGATAAAAATATGTTATAAAATATAAACATAGATAAAATATTCTTTTACTACAATTATAATAATTAACAAATAATTACATTTATATGTATATATATGGCAAGTCAAGGAAGTTCATCAGTGTTTCCTTTTTTGTTGGTAATAGTAATACAATTAGCTGTTAGTTTGGCATTTGGTTTGATAATTATGAGTGATATTTTAAATTATTTTTAAATGTTAAATTTTTACAGAAGTAATTATTATTTCAAATTCACAATCTCAGTCAAAAATATTTTTGATCAACTCATTTGAATTATCATATTAAATGTAAAAACAATACTAATGATAAATAAAACAAAAACATGAAAATAAATTACGAAGTGAATTGCGATTATTTAAATTATAAAATCAATAAAAATTTATGGTTTTTTTTTTTTTTTTTTCTCTGTATAAAGAGAGAAAGGTATTGTATGATTGTGTCATTTTAAATGAGAATTATTAGGAAATTGGTGTAAGATGGCAGGTTATTGTCATTTCTTTTGTCCAAATTCAAGTCAATTTATTGGGACTATTAAATATTCCTATCCGATTAATAATGTTAAATAAAACCACTCAGCAGTTAACGAATAACAACACATGTTCAAGGCCACAAAGAAAATAACAATTTTGAAGATTTATATGCATTTTTTGTCCATCTACATACATATATATATATATATATATATAAAGAGAGAGAGAGAGAGAGAGAGAGAGGGGCATTGATTGATTGTGATTTTTTTTTTCTTTTTTTTTTTTTTTGCCCTTTTTGTTGGGACAAGATTTAGATAATAGATATGAATCTACGTGGTTTAAGAACAAAACAAGTTTGACCCCCCTTCTTTGTTTTTACTCCCACTATTTTTATCATTTTTACTTATCCCAAATATATATATATATTCAGTGAAGACGATGTAACTCAATTAGTAACAGTTTGATTTATGATCCAAGATATGAGTTCAAGATACGATAGAGATAAAAATACCTCAATTTTCAAAATATATATATATATATATATATATTTTCTTGTTATAATAAAAAATTAATGTATATTTATTAATATTTTGTCTCTTCATATCTCTATAATTATATTTAAATATATATAATTACTTAAAATTTTATTAATAAAAATAAAATATTATACAAATGAATAAATAAATAAATAATAGCAATTTAATAAATTTAAATACAAATAAAATATTTAACCTAAAAAATTTAGATGAATCAAATAAAATTAAAAATATAACTGAAAATAAAAAATAACATAATCATCTCTTTTTAAATCTATAGCACTCCGATAATTATTAACGAACTTCATCTTCAAAAACTGCTTAATTTTGTTCTTTTTTTTTTCTTTTTTTTTTTCCCAACAAACCAAAAAATCCTAAGCGCATTAAAAATTTCAAAAAATCTAGTTAATCTAATACCCATTATATATACCCGTAATATTCTATTGCTATAAAAACGCGGACACGCATTAAATCCTTATGATCGCTACCTCCTTGTTTCCGAATGTATTAACATTAGTTTTCTCTCACACCCAACCCAATACGTGTATGTGTATGTATGTATTTACATTATGATGAGAAAAATTTACTTATTTGAATGAGCACTAAATAAGTGTGTTGGTAATTAATAAATGAAAAATTCGACATTTTAGTTCCTATATTATTTTTGTCTAAAAGAATTAATCTCAATTTTTTTAAAAAAAAAATAAATAAATAAAATTAGTCCTTAAATTAAAATTGATTGGACAAACAAGTCATTTCAGCCATATTTTTACCTATTTTCGATGTTAGAAATTACGTAATTTGTACGTGTGTTATTAAATAAGGACATTTTTGTTCATTAATCTCTGAAAATGAGTATGAGATATAGGGCGCAATAAAGAAATAAGAAAGCCAACAACAATGGAAGAATTTTCTATTTTTAATAAAGATTATCATTGTAATTAATAATAATAATAATAA
>JAXGGT010000163.1:9612-21256 GCA_035583425.1 Marsdenia floribunda | reverse complement strand
TATATATATAATAATTATGACAATGTGTATGTGTTTAAAATGCATTTATATAGATTAAATATACGATAAACCCTAAAATACCAAAAAATAGTGCATAAGATCAAAAGCCGTTGCTAAGCACTCGCAAATTTGCGAGGGCTCAGCGAGGGCCAACTATTAAAAAAAAAAAAAAAAAAAAAAAGTGGCGCCATCTTTAATTTCCCAAATAAAAGATAAAAAAAAAAAATTAAAAATGCTTGTCGTCGCTAAGCACTCGTAGATTTGCGAGGGCTCAGCGAGGGCATATTATTTCCCCACATAAAAAATAAAAAATTAAAAAAAAATGAAAAGCCGTCGCTAAGCACTCGCAGATCAGCGACAGCCATTATTGCATAGCAAATTTGCGGGGGATTTGCGATGGGCGGTCAACGAAACGATTTCTATCGCCGTCGCTGATCAACTGTTTTCTTGTAGTGATTGATGATATGCTTATTTTCTCTAAATCTATTGATCAACATTTTAAGCATTTGCATACTTTCTATAAGATCGTTAAAATAAATGGTCTGGTGTTATCAAAAATAAATATGAAATTATTTCAATTAGAATGTCAATTCCTAGGACATGAATTGCATCAAGGTACATTTATACTCATTTGTAGAATCATAGATTTTGCATCCAAATTTCCTGATGAAATCAAAGATAAAACTCAATTGCAAAGATTTTTAGGATGTTTGAATTATATATGATTTTATTAAAAATTTGAAACAAATTGTTGAACCACTTTATCAAAGGTTAAGAAAAAATCCAACTCCTTGGACTGATAAACATACTATGATTATTCAAAAATTAAAAAGATTGTTACTACTCTGCCTTGCCTCGGTCTACCTCATCCGAATGCACAAATGATTGTTGAGACAAATGCTTCTGATATTGACTATGGTAGAATTCTCAAACAGAAACTTCCTAATCACTTTTCGGAGTAGTTAGTAAGGTGTTATGGTATATGGACATGTTCTCAAAAGAATCATTGTACTATTAAGAAAGAAATTTTATCAATTGTTTTATTCATTTCAAAATTTCAAGATGATCTTACGAGCAAATCATTTATATTACATATTTATTGCAAATCTACAAAACATATTTTGGAAAAGGATGTTCAAAATTTAGCATCCAAACAAAAATTTGCTAGATGGCAGGCTATTCTCTCTGCTTTTGATTTTTCTATTGAATTCATAAAAGGAGGAACGAATTCTTTGCCAGATTTTCTAACCAGAGAGTTTTTACAGGCAAATTATGGAAAACAACCCGAGATACCGTATGCAAAGCCTCTGACCTAACTATTCATCACCTCCTTCAACAACAAATATATTCCTTGCCCTCACTCAGCAATCTCCTTTAACATCCTCTTAATCCACTAGATTAGTAACTCGCATTGCAAATGATATTACCTCAACTCCTTCCCCATCCACCTATAAAGAAGTCTCTCCTTCATCATCCTCTCCCATTCCAGGAACTTGGCAAGTAAAGCCCATGATAGTTACTCTCACTTATATTGAACCTAAACATCAAACAATTGTTCTCCCTCTATCTTTATAGTGATACTCATTTTATATCCACTAATCCATACAAAACCAGAGAATGGTATGAAACCATTTTACTTGTTACCAAATCCGTTGAAATCTCTCATGCTTATCAACCTGACAAACAAAATCCTAAAGTTGAAAGACTGACATATTCAAAGTGTAAAATTCTTCAAATCCTTACTCCTGAAACATGGAAAGCCTCATCCTTGATTACTCCTATAGCCTTCCCATAGTATATGCGTTTTTCTGCCTATACATATTATGATTATATTAGTGCCTGGACAAAATTTTTATTTGTTCGCCCTTGTACTCATTCTTGGTTCTTCTACTTTATATGTGTTTTATTCTAGTTACGAATAGCTAGATTTTATAATGAATAAGGCCTCCTTTAAATGTTGAAACTTTTACGAAACTTTTACAAATTTATGGTTTAATTTTCTATTTTTATTAATATTAACTCACTATTTATTATTATTGTTTGATCTTATTGTGTGTGATTATCTTATCAATAATTGCATGATTTTAAATTTAACCTAAATGTCGGGAGAGACTAGATTGAATTGGAATAGGGTAACATTAACACTAGTATTGTTGGAAGAATAGCAAAAATAATGTGAATGAGAAAATTTGTCTCAATTTTATTCATAGAATATTTATGTTCATGGTATGACAACAACTTGATGTGATGAATCATCAAGTTCATTTGGATATCCATTGTACATATAAATGAATTTAAAATACATAAAATAATGAATATATTATATTCGTCTAAATATTCATAGTATTTAATAAATTCATCTATGAGATACATTAGATGGTTGATAGGACGAATCATGAATCATCAAGTTAATTTCATTTCAATGTCCATTGTATAAATTAATGAAACAATGAATATATTAGATTCATTTGAATAATCATAGTATTTAGTAAATTCATTTATGAGATACATTAGATAGTTGCGAAGAAGAATGAGTGTTATTCTTTGAACCCTCATTTCTTAGAGCCTCTAAATAGGAGCTCTCTACTCTAGCTCTAGGATCATCTTTTGCAAGAATTCATAAGATTCTTTTCTTTAAAGAATTTCATGTGAATTTTTTCTACAAGTTTACACTCTCTTCATCTCGGTTTTCCTTGATAGTGTTTGAAGCATTGTTCAAGTTCATTGGGGATAATAGTTTAGTGCTAACTATTTCATCTTATCTGCTGTATCTTGGGAAATAGATGTCTATTGAATCTTGAGCACATCCATTGGAGGGGGCAAATCTATTTTATGAAAATTGTGTCCAACACAAGCCTTAGATAGTTATCTTCTTCTTCCTTCTGTATAATAATATTTACTATTATTATTATAGTAAATTCTCGGTTTCTTACCCCTCTTTTTCTTGCAATCTTAAAATAGGTTTTGTGAGTTTTCACTATGGAAACCACAAAGAGTGTTATTGATGTGTCTATCGAAAACAACCCTAATGGATCAGGTTCAAAGCCTACTACCTTGCCATTTCCTACTTTAGGTAATGCTCCTGTGACCCCTACTAACCATAGTGAGAAGCCAGAAAAGTTTAATGGTTTAAACTTTAAAAGGTGGCAACAAAAGATGTTGTTCTACTTGACTACCTTGAATCTTGCAAGGTACTTGAATAAGGATACACCAATCTTGGCTAAGGGAGTAACAAATGTGCAAGCCGTTAATGCAGTTGAGGCTTGGAAGCACTCTAACTACTTGTGCAGAAATTATGTTACGAACAACCTGCATGACTCATTGTATGATGTTTACAGTCCATTTAAAACATCTAAGACATTATGGGAATCCTGGGATAGAAAATATAAGATGGAGGACTCATGCACAATAAAATTTGCTGCTGGTCAATTCTTTGATTATTTGATGGTGGATTCCAAAAGTTCAACTAGTCAAGTGCAAGAAATTCAAGTTGAAGGGATGACGCTTAGTGAAACTTTCCGAGTAGCTGCAATTATTGACAAATTGCCTCTAGCATGGAAGGATTTCAAGAACTACCTTAAGCAAAAGCGAAAGGAGATGAACATATAGTAGCTTATTGTTCGACTTCAAATAGAAGAATATAGAGTCATTGAGCACAAGAAATCTAATCCTATCATTGCTAAGGTAAATGTAATGGAGCATAGGCAAGGGCAAAAGGGCAAAAAAGCCAAATCGAGCCTTCAAACAAAAGGAGAAGACATGAAGACAAAGTATAATTTCCAAGGAAAATGCTTCAATTGTGGCAAGATGGGTCACAATTTTGTTGATTGTAGACTCCCAAAGAATAAGAAGAATAATGAGATAAACAAGGTAGATGGCATCTTTAAGGATGCTTAGGATATTAACTTTTTGCAATGATTTCCAGAGTGAACTTGTTTGGTTCAAATTCAAAAGAGTGGTGGATTGACATAGGTGTCACTAGGCATATTTGCACAAATAAAGACTTCTTTATTAATTTTGAATGAAGTGAAGGAGAGAAGATGTAAATGGGGATTTAGATGAGGAAATTTATATGGAACAACCTTCCATTGTTCCTGGAAAAGAAAGAGAGTTTGTAAATTGGTAAAATCACTGTATGGACTAAAAGGCAAGCACCAAAAAAATGGCATGAAAATTTTGATATTGCAATGATTACTAGTAGTTTGAAAATCAATGAGTGTAAGTGTTTCTACACTAAAGAGACACAAAATGATGATGTTATTTTATCTTTTACATAGGTGATATACTCATTGCTGGTAGTGATGACCAAATGGTTAAATCGACCAAGATCATGTTAAATTCAAAATCTCAAAACACCAGAGGGTTTCATTTTAGGTTAGTCCCATTATGTGGACAAAACTCTTGAAAAATTTAATAAGAATAATTCTAACATTGCTAGAACACCAATAGACAACAACCTCCATTTTTCCAAGAATAGAGCAGAGAGTATTTCTTAAGTAGAATACTCTAGAGTTATTGGAAGTCTAATGTATTTAATGAGCTGAACTAGCCCTGATATTGCTTATACAGTTACTAAATTGAGTATACACACTCATAATGAAAGTGCAGATCATTGGAAGCCAATTATAAGTGCTACAAGGTACTTGCGATACACAAGAAACTATGGACTACATCATGCTAGATATCCAACTGTTCTTGAAGGATATACATATTCAAATTGGATATTAGGTATAAAAGACTTAAAATTCACAACTGGATATGTGTTTACACTAGCTGATGCAACTATATCTTGGAAGTTCTCAAAACAAACAACTATAACTCAATCCACAATGGAATTGTTTTGGGCACAATTCTTTTAAACTCTTGCAAAACCTGCTTGATGTTCATGGCCAAAACAAACATAATTCTGAGAGCTAATGAAACTTGAAACAATACTTATGTGAAGTATGTGTCACTTTTACTTAAAAAGTTAGGACAGTTCAGTGACATCATGTCTATTGGACAACTAGTAAAATACATGTATTTCACAAGGAAGGTTCAAAGGATAACACCTACCTATCCTGCGTAGGTATTAATCGTTGAACACCACCATTGAGTCATATTTAGAACGATTTTTCATTCATGTGGGGGATTATTGAAAGAATAGCACGAATTATGTGAATTAGAAAATTTATTTCTCAATTTGATTCATAGAACATTTATGTTCATGGTAGGACAACAACTTGATGTGATAAATTATCAAGTTTATTTGGATATCCATTGTACATATAAATGAATTTAAAATATGTAAAATAATGAACATATTAGATTCATTTAAATATTTATGGTATTTAATAAATTCATCTACGAGATATATGAGATGGTTGATGGAATTAATGAATCATGAATCATCAAGTTACTTTCATTTTAATGTCCATTGTATAAATAAATGACACAATGAATATATTAGATTTATCTAAATATTCATAGTATTTAGTAAAATTATATTTTGACGAAACTCATAAATCAAAATAGACTATATTTTACATGAAAAGATTAGATTATATTAAAGGATCTTAATTCAATCTTATCATTAATTATTTCTCATAAATCTTCTATTTGATTTTTTATTTACTTATTTATTTTATTAAATAGTTAATTAAATTCTTTTTTTTATTTTTTTTTTTTTTTAATATAAATTTTATTATAACGCGCAAAAAAAAAAAAAAAAAAAAAAAAAAATTGTCACATAAATGATGCTAGGATTGCAAGAATACAATCTATCAAAGTAATAAAAATGTCGATCCCACAAGGAATATTGTTTAACTGCTAAAATATCTTTCTTTATATTCAACTTAGACAAAAAAAAATATTATTGTTGGATTTAATTATCTATTAAAAGTAAACAAAAACATATTTATGAAAGAAACAATTAATAATATGAATAGACTAAGACTTTTTTGATCCAACCTATTCCTTTTATGAAACATAATAGTTAATATTAATTTAATTTAATTGTTTGTTTACGATAGAATTCTCAAATATAGACTAGACCTAATGCCTTAGTGAAAAGTCCCTAATTTTATTATGTAAATCAATCACATTCCCTTGTGATTTTAACAAACAAAACTGCATAAAACTGTTGTGGAGTTCCCTAACTTTTAAAAGCTAGAAACCGCACAATAGAAATCGAACCTATTCCTAGTCAATTTTACTAAGTGTTGTTATCACCTTCTTCCAATTCAACCTAATCTCTTCTTATCTATAGGTTAAATCTAATATCATGCAATTATTGATAAGATAATCACATGCATTAAGAATAAGCAATAATAATAAAAAAGAACTCAAGATTAACAATAAAAATAATAAATTAAACTATAAAATCCATAAAACTTTCGGCCTTCACAAAAGATCTTAATCACGATAAAATCTAGCTACTTATAGCTAGAAATAAGCATATAATTATTTCTAACATAAGAGAGAGAAAGAGTAGAGAGAGTTTTGTTGGGTTGCTTTAGTCTTCAACTAATCTCTAACTTCTCCCCCTTTTTTCTGATTCTCTTCTAAGTCCTTATTTATAAAGAATAAAATAGAAGTCTAATCTAATTAAATCTCTTTGACTCTTCTAATTAGACCTAAGGTCTTCTGATCTTCTTGATTTCTTCAATGACTTTATTTTGTCATTATCTTCTCCAAATCAGATATATTCCAAGATTCTTGATATTTTGATATATCTTTAACATTATTGATAATTTTATCCCTACAAAATAAAATATGATAATAATTAAATATTATATCGATAAAATCATATTTATCACTGCATTTAATCACAATTAAGGATAAATATATCAAATAAAAGTCTATATATTTTAGGTATATCAATAAAAAACAGTCCGTGTGAAATATCTTTTTATTACTTCAACACTTGTGCACTTGCAATAACACATCACAAATACTTGAAAGGTAATCACTATTTTTGGCAATCCAACATGAATTTCACATGAAGAACATGTTCAAACATGAACATGCATGTCTCCGTTAAAAGGAAATATTTATTTATCAATGTACCATGATCTCACATGTTTGATCATTGAATCATTTGACGACGCTTCATAGAAAAAGGACTTTCAATCCAAATTTTATTCCAAGATAAGTTCCTTTTGATGATTCTAAATAAAATCTCACCATCATATAAATATGGAATGGATTTTTATGTAATAATCTTCTTATTCAACAACCAGCTATAATTAATAAAATGAACAACCAAATTAGTATATGCAATATTGGAATAGTTATAAGTCCAAATATCTTTAGTAAGTGTAACTTTTTTAACCATGATCATCCAAGTACTCATAAAAATTATCCTTTTCTTCCTTGTGCAGAGTAATTACTTTCGATGTCATGGTGTTTCGAGAGATAAGTTTAAAATTTAGATTCAAACCGTTAAATTAATCCTAAAATCATTCATGTTTGCACGTTTTAAAAGGATAAATGTGCTTAATTATTACTCTTTCTAAAACTTCCCAGCATTTTCTTGATCAAATTTATAATTTTGAGCTTTAACACTTCCACTTGATGAATCTTTTTTTACTTGAACACTTCACTGTCAAGATTTCTTGTGTTTCTGTAAGCACTAACTATCCAAATTTCTTTCAAAATTAGTAGTCTATAAGTTATAACCTTAGTCTTAAAGTTATAAAAGCTGCAGAAAGAGAAGGCTTCAGAAGGATTAGATTGCCATCTGTTGATGTCTTAATAACAACATGACCTTTGTGATGAACCAAAAGGTATATCTGACATTCTAAATATGTATATATATATATAAGTATATGTATATAAATAAAAAACAAACGTAATAATAGATTTAATACTTAACAAATATCATTTAATCACTTTTTATTTATTTATTTATTTCTAGAATGCATTTGATAGATTCAACTTTTCTTTTGGCCCTACATTTTCATTAAAAATATGGGCACAATGCATTGAATCCTTCAATTTCTTCTAATGTGGAAGAGTAATCAACCTGAAATTAGGTAGATTTTTGTGTCGTGTTTTCTTTAATATATATATATATATATATATGTATGTGTGTGTCCGTATGTTTTTTTTTTTTAAATAATCATCCTTTTCATATTGAAATAACTACTCATATATCAAATAGACAGCTTTGAGCTTCAATATTCAAACTAAAGCTACTCATGACTTTTGGGATAAGTCCAACCATTATAGGTATGAAAACACATACATTTCCGAAAGAAAAATCACAATTATTGCATATAATAAAGAGACATTTATAGGAATATAATATGTAGAGATTTTTCAATTATATTAGAAAACTACTGTTTTCATACCATAATACATTTAATTAATATGCCAACACTTAACATATAATATATACATATATATTCTTTGTTTCTTGATAATTCAATTCCTATGTTGAAAGCTAATCAGAAATTACATAGAATAGTGGATGATATATAAGAAAAATAAAAAAAAAATACGAAGTTGCATGGTATTTTGAGCTTTAATTTTTGTGTTGTTTGAACTTCTAAACATATTTGTTGTAATTGAGAAAATATTTATTGCCAAGCATCAGCCTCATGCAACCTTCCTACAGAAATTCTCCAATCAACTCACTGTCTTACCAACCGAGTAGATCGTTGAATTCCATGCTATTTATTGGCATATCTTCACAATAATTTTGTATCAAATTATTCCCATCTCTCTCTCTCTATTATTATTACTTGTAATTATTAGATAATTTTTTGTTTAGAATAAATATTAAAATTGAAATATCTTTCTTTTATAATAAAAAAATAATGCCTTTATATATATATATATATATATTCTAAGAACATTTAATGTGTATAAATTTTAAAATATTAAGTAATAATTTATTCCTCGGAGAGGACAGGAAACCTGTAGGTGCTTTTGAACTTGCTTTACAGTTTGGATGTCCGCCCTGGTGGTTGCAGAAATTAATGCATGAGTATTATATTAATGATAGTGATATTATTTAGAAGTGTAATGAGTATTCAACAATTCTAGTCGTCAACTATTAAAAAATTCAAATGCATAGTTTTTGTTTTGTTTTAATTTTTTTTATTTTTGAAGATTTTGTGCTTTTAATATGTCTGGAACTCATGATCTCTCGAATTATAAATGAAGTTATTATCCACTGAACTAAGTCTTTTTGACAAATGCATAGTTAATTAAAAATTATCCACAATATTCATAAAAAAAAAAAAAAAAAAAAAAAAAAAATTGATTCTGAAAAAAAACAAATTAAGAAATAAAAAATGAATTGGCTTATTCGCTTACAGAGGCGTATTTAATTTGAATCCTCAATTTTTTATCAGAAAACTCTTTTGGGTTTGAATTTTTTTTTGGTTGGGAGTGGTTCTTTGTTTTTTTACCCTAAGTTTAATGTTCTAATCATAATTTTTTATTTTGTTATTTCGTTATTTTGCATTACTATAAACAAAGATTAGAGTTCTTATAGAGTTTTTTATGGTTTCTTTGATTTTTAACCTATTTTTATATATATTCAAGATTTTTTTTCATAGAATGCCTATATTGTTCATAGTGTAATACACAACTGCAAGGAAAACTATCTTAATAACTCTTAAATTTTTTTTTTCGAATTTTGAGTTTGCACCTCAACTTATTTTGGTCAAGAACTTCCACTCTAATTTTTTTTTTTTTTTTTTTTTTTTGAAATTTTGGGTACCAAAATAACACTTCCATCAATTTTTTTTTTGTTAAATGACTAATTCTGTTAAACATGTGCAAGTCACACGACTTTTAAAAGGTATTTTTGTAAATGTTGATTTTTTTTTTTAATTTTGAATAGGATTTAATTATAATAATTACAAAAATTTAAGGACTATTATTCAATTAATTTTAGGATTTTTTTTTCTTCTTCTTCTTTTTCTTGTACTTGCAGCTATCGCCGCTGCTGCCACCACTGCTACGTGTTGCTACCAATGCCCCTGCTTGTTGTCATCGTCATGACTAGTTTCCCCAATTCTAGAAACACCACCGATGCATCACTTCTTCCCCCAAATCGGTACTAACGAGCAAGCCCTCCTGCTCCATGGCACACTGGCGTTGCCCAAACCAACACCCAACTAGATTCATCAATCCAACAAGGTAGCCGAAACTTCCATTGCAGAAAACAAATCTTTTGATAGTTTACAAACTGCAATTATAGAATTCAATACTGACAATGGAATTTAAGGAATTGCATTGCACAAGAACACCACTTTCTAATCCGCACATGTGATTTCTAACACGTGCATCTTGACTGCCCTAATTTAATATTGTGAATGATCGAAGGGTCTCGCAGAAAGGATAAGACTAAACCTAACAAGAATAATGTGAGAACTGCGGAATAACTGATAATACTTTCAGTGAAGACTTTGCCGTTACTGACTTTGCTGCTTTACTATTTAGAATGTTGAGTATCGCGCCTCCTCTAGGGAAGAAAGCCTTCAATCTAACTAAACAAAAAGGGTAAGTTTGGTAGCTTTGAAGTTTAAGCTAAGTTATTTAGAGAAAGACCAAAGGAAAGTTCTAACTTGAAAGAATGTAAACACTTGTGCTTTCCCCTCTTCTTCCTCTAGGATTTGCTTTGCTGGGAGAACTGTTTTGGGCAACCTTGTGTCCTTCTTTATTCTTGAAGACTCTTCTTTGGGAAAAAGAAGGATTATAAAGCCGAATCGCTTTGAAAGTTACTAACTCGACCTGGCAAAGATGAAAGATCTTAGGCGACCACGGGGCGTTAGTAGCAGCATGTAACAACAATGGCGGCTGCAAGAACAAGAAAAAGAGGAAGAAAATTCTAAAATAAATTGAATAATAGTCCCTTAAATTTTTGTAATTATTATATGATTAAATCTTATTAAAAATTTAAAAGTCAACTATTATAAAAATACCCTTTAAAAAGTCATGTGATGTACACATACTTAACAAAATTGGCCATTTAACATAAAATTTAGACGTATTTAACATAAAATTTAGACGTAAATGTTAGTTTGGTACAAAAAAAAAAAAAAAAAAAAAATGCTAATGTGCAAACCCAAAATTCTAAAAAGTTTAAGTGTTTTTTTTTTTTTTTTTTGATAAGTGTAAAAAATTGAAGTGTTATTGGGATAGTTTTTCCTTAACTTTATAATGCACAAATCTAATCATCTGCCTTGATTTTGTTCAGATTACCATCCCATCACGCTATCCTTTCACCATAACACTTTTAATGAACCTTGACGTTTTTTGGGTTTTTGCCAAGTTTAACATGTTTTTAACATTCACTCCGTGAATAACCAGTTTCAAAACTATGGAATTTTCTAGCCTAAACGCACATGTTGTGTGCATTATTGAACATAGTAACGCACCCCCGGTGTGCGTTTTCTATGAATATAAAATTGGAAAAAAAAATGCCATGTGGACATAATAACGCACATGTGATGTGCGTTATTGCCCAGTCAGATCCAGTCACCTAGTAAACGCATGCCACGTGTGCGTTATAGAGCCGGTCGCCACATAAGCTTAGAAATGCACACATGGTGTGCGTTATCTTCCAGAAATTTTTTTTTTTTGTTTTTTCAATCTCTATTCTCTCTCTTCTTAACTAACTAAAAATAAGATAGAGATATGATATACT
>JAXGGT010000162.1:15353750-15364038 GCA_035583425.1 Marsdenia floribunda | reverse complement strand
AATTTCTATTTTAGTTTTATAACTATTTTTGTTTATCGGTACTAAATTTTAAAAAAACAAAAACTTGATTTTATAATTATTTTTATTTTTTAAATTTGGTCTTAAATTTTAAAAAATTAAGAATTTGATCGTATAATTTTTTTTTTTTTCTTAACTTGGTCTTTTCGATCAAATTTGTGAAATTTTTCGATCATTTAAGTGAAGTGAAAAACAATAAGAAAAACACATACTTTACCTTTTATCATAAAATGTCCTTGTAAGACTAAGTTTGTACTTTTTATGTGAATTAAACGATCAAAAAATCTCACAAACTTTGTCAAAAGTACCAAGTTATGAAAACAAAAATAGTTGTAGGATCAAGTTCTTGATTTTTTTAAGATTTAAGACCAAGTTCATAAAATAAAAATAGTTATAGAATCGAGTTGTTAATTTTTTTAAATTTATGACCAATTCAAAAAATGAAAATAGGAAAATTTCCGACTTTAGTCCTGTAACTATTTACGTTTCTTGAACTTGGTCCTAAATCTTTAAAAATACCTAACTAGATCCTATAACTATTTTTGAATTCTGAAGTAGGTCCTTCCGGACAAAATTCTCCCCTTTTCCGGCACTTCCAATTAGGTGAGATACATACATGCCTTCTTTTTTTAGGGCATTTTCGGTAATCTCTTCCATCCATCCCAAAAAAAAATAAAAATTATAAACTTACTCCCTACCACTGAAATTTCTTCTTCTTCCTCTTCTTCACTTTACTGTAATGGAGAGTTAGTTTATAAATTTTTTTTTTTTTGAAGAATGGAAGAGATAATCGAAAATACCCTTAAAAAAAGAAGGCATGTGTATCTCATGTGATTGGAAGTGCTGAAAAATGAGAGAATTTTGGCCGCAAGGACGTATTTTAGAATTTGAAAATAGTTATAGGATCTAGTTAAATATTTTTAAAGATTTAAGACTAAATTCAAAAATAGTTACATGACTATAATCGAGAATTTTCCATTGAAAATAATTATAAAATAAAAACAGAAAATTATATATGTATATGTATTGTAAAGCACAATTTCAACCGCTGTCCTCGATTTCGTCTTTTTTTTTTGGTAAGTTCGATTTCGTCATCTTCACCCCTTAACAATCATTACTTTATATATACAAATATATATATATATATATATATATATATGAGATAATATGTTCTCTGAAATCTTTATTATTATTATTATTCTACTAACTACAACTACTATTTGTTTAGTTATATATATATATTACATTTTTCGTTCTTATTTTCCGTACTGCAGTCTTTTTTATTTATTTATTTTCCCTTCTCCTAATAATAAGAATTATTATTTTTATTATCAATATATTATTTACTAATTTTATTTATTAAATTTTTTTATCTTTAATTTTTTATTTTGATTTTGATTTTGATTTTTTTTTTTTTAATTTTTTGAAATTCTTGTTAAATTTATTTAAACATTCCCTAAAGTAATATAAGTTTTTAAAGTCTATTAGAAGTTAGTTAAAGGAATATATTCCACATTTATAAGTTCTGAACTCACAGAGTATGGAAAAAAAACTTTACTTTTATAAGTTCTAACTATCTTAGTGGAAGTACAGCTAGGGTCGAATTCGATTAAACTAATGAATGTTTATACTTCCTTGAACCTACTTAAAAAAAAAAATATTTGAAATCTGTAATAGTTTTGTTTATTTGTTAAATTCGTTAAAAAGAAATTTGTTTTAATTGGTTAGTTGATAATTTTGAAAACATGTCTTTTTACTTTATTAATTTTTTAATATTTTAAAAATTAAAAAAATATATATTTTTTATTTATTCAATGTGCGTCTTAGATTTGCAATCAATCTAATCATCAAAGATTTGCAATGATTTATCAAGTGATGAAACCTTTCGTTGTTATTATGTTCTAAGAGTTGAATAGAGCATGTAGAATCAGTCTCAATCAGCAAATATTGGACGTTCTTCTGATGTGTAATACAAATTTGTTCCCTAGGATTGGACTGAGCGTATCCATAGAAATTTAATTCGATATGAGATTTTTTTTTTTTTTTTTTTTTTTTAGTACAAGGTCTCCTAAATAAGTCACAATTATGGATAACACATTTAAATTATGTTCATAGACTAATGGCCGCTTCAGTTGGATATGTTCCTTTCGAAAGATAAACTCTAACTTCAAATTTTAAATGATTATATATGTGGGTGCAGTTTAAAACTCCCTACCTCATTTTGATATAGGGTGATTTTGGTGGAATCCAGGAAATGAAGAGTTCAATGGTTTCTCTCCCAACTCCAATTTGATATGCAATCCAGATCATATGATTGCTGGGCTCTTTTTCTTGTTTCTGTGGGCTTTGAAGTATAAATTCAAAGTTCCCTTGTTTTCCATTTTTTGTTTTTCTGCCTAGTCTGATTTCTATGTGCTGTCTGTTTTCTTCTTTTTAAGACTTCGTTTGTGTGTGTGTGTTTTTTTTTTTTTTTTTTTAGGTCTGAAGTTTTTACCAAACTTGAATTAGATTGGCTGTGAAAGCGACCCGAATTTGTTACCACGTACTCGTTACAATTCTAATTTAGATTTTCAGAGAAAAAGTAAAATATAATTGATACTTAATAATTTTTTTTCTTTCATTTTAATAATAATAAAAAAAAAGAATATAAAATTAATTTGTATTTTTAAATCTAAACATTTTATAAATATATTGGATTTCAGATTGGATGGAATCGATATTTAAATCATCATAGGATAATAACTTACTCACTAATATTAATTATTAATTTGTTCATTAATAATTCAACCCCAAATAGGGCTCAACAAAGCCCAATGAGTAATGTATCTAAATCTATTAAATATCTGTAAGAGAAAATACACTTTTAATACAATATAACACATATTAGAATTAGACGCAACATAAGCAATGATTTAATTGTCCAATTAGTACTAAAATAATTGTAAAATACTCCAGTCCCGGATCTGACGTGTCCCATTTAACGGAATTTACACATATTATGAAAGTCATTTTTTTTTAGTTTTTAGATAAATATTAATTTATCTTTATTCTATAATATATTTTTTAAAAAATAAAATAAATTAAAATAAATCAGTTTTACTTATCTATTATTATATTTACAATTCGATTGGACTGACCAAACAATTCCATACAATGTGGTACATACAAACAAGGGTAAAATCATTATCTTCAATATGGAATATTTATTATTTTTTGTCTTTGAAGACTTATATTTCATTTGTCATATGTGACTTAAATTTCTAATCTATCAGTCATAAATAAAAATTAATTATTTATTACAGCGTTCTCTCTTCCCTCAATTTCAATATCTAAATTTAAAGTAGGATTTAAGGGGGAAAAAAAAAAAAAAAAAAAAAAAAGGTTGGCGGGGGGGAGGGGTGCTGGGGAGGATAGGAAATGAAAGACTCTTAAATATCGTATGAATTGATGATGTAACTACTTCCATCAAGGGGCCATTACTTGCTTACCTTTCAAGATGATCAAAATGGATTTTGAAATATTTTTCTTCATTCTTCAACTTTTCGGCCAAACCCTCATAAGCAATTCCAATACTTATTATCAACATCAGGACTTACAATTCAATTCCCTTTCTTCATTCTTTGTAATTTCAGATTTTGAAGTCTTCATTACTACTATTATTATTATTTTTATTCTCTTAATAATTTTTTAAATAAAATTTATAAACATTTTGAATCATTAAGACTATTATAAATCTTTTGCAAATATTCATTTATTATTTATAATTCAAATTCATGACATATTAGACGGTTTATTATTAAATTATTATTTACTTGTATTAATAAATCTTATCAATGTTTTTTTAAAAAGAAACAAAAATGACATAATAAAATAATATACTATGTCAATTAGTGTACTCATGAAACTAAATACATATTGGATGACTGGTAATAAATTTCTCTTTTCTGTAAGTAATAAATTTCAAAATTTACTATAATAAAATATTAATGAAAAACAACGATTCAACAATGTATAACTCTGGGAGTCCTAATCTTATCACAAAAAAGGTCAGCAACAAAAATTTCTCTAATTGTCTTTCAATAGTTTAGACTTAGTGGTAGACCATATCTTTCAGTCCTTTTCATTTGATCAACGTTTATTATTATTATTATTATTTTAATTCTTAGAATAGATTAGTTGTTAACGCGGGATTAAAATGTCGCTTAAGGTTTCTAGTTTTTTTTTTTAATTGAGTGTTTACTTTACTTGAATGTCCTAATTGAATTTTAGGAGGTTAATAAATTAAGAATTTAAAGTTTTAAATTACACAATTATTTAAATTTTAAAATATTTTGTTATAAACAATTTAATCATATTGTCCACATATGTATCTCACGGTTCAAAATGTATAATTGAGTAAAAGATTTTAACCTTATTTAATAACCACTTAAAAATCTTTTAGACAAATAATATGAGAATTCAATTCACAACATATTTATTTTTTTTTGAAAATAATAATAAAAAAAAATACAATAGAGAACGACTCATGTTAGTGGCAAAAGAGTCTAGAGAAAAGCTTCTAGAAGCCTATCAATCCTAATTCACAAGCCTTATCTAACTTGCTCATGGGTCCATTGATATATGTATGGTTTTGAAATTAAATCTTGCCCTGTTGTCTCTCTTTCTGTATTGTTTGAAAAGGACAAGCCCTTCTAGAACACTTCGCAGGTACCAAACGGCCAAATTATTACTGTAGCACTAGCACTAACTCCGGGTCCTTGGCGTTAGATGGCCGAAAAATAATCGTCGGCTAGGGTTTCCTTTTCTATTGTGGTCCTTGTGGCCTTATTGATCTAATCCTAATTGTAAATCTGCTCATTCAAATATGTCTTGTAAGACAATATATATATATATATATATATATATATATATGTAGATATTAGTAAATTACCAAAAAAAAAAAATAATAATAAATGTAGATATTAGTAGATGAAAAATTTTTTGTTTTAGTCCTATAACTATTTTCGTTTCTTGAACTTGGTTTTATAACTATTTTCATTTTCTAAACTTGGTCCTAAATCTTAAAAAATCAATAACTTGATTCTATAACTATTTTTGTTTTCTTAACTTAGTCCTTCCGACTAGGTTTGTGAGACTTTTCAATCATTTAAGTCACGTGAAAACAAATATTTAGTCTTATGAGAGTATTTTATGACAAGAGATAGAATATTATGTTTTTCTCAATACTTTTCACTTGATTTAAATGATTGAAAAATTTCACAAATTTGGTTGAAAAGACCAAGTTAAGAAAATAAAAATAATTATAGAACCAAATTCTTAATTTTAAAAAATTTAGGATCAAATTTAGAAAATAAAAATAATTATAAAATCAAATTCTTAATGTTTTTAAAATTTACGATCAAATTAAAAAATTATAAGATCAAAATATGAAATTTTTCTCAGTAGATATAGTTCACAATATTACTTTTAACAATTTTAAACTTATTCTGTCAAATTATAATAAATATGAATAAAATAAATAAAAATGAAGTACAATTATTACAAGACGACAGAGAAAAAAAAAAAAAGCACACGGAATTTTGGAGTGAGTGGATTTGTGAATAGTCAATCTAAAGATACACGTAAGTCCCAATAAACTGGATGTGCTTGACGCAACAGTATAAGCCCAACTCTTGTTTATCTAGAAGCTCTGCTCTAACACGTGCCAAATAGTAATAATAGCTTTCAGTCTTTCATACGGCTTAGCCGCTTAATGCACCAAAAACCTCCCCTCATATCTGTCTCTCTAACAAACAAACAAAAAAAAAGAAAAGCCTCCTCACAATTTTTATTATTATTATCCATCATAATACTCTTGAATTAATTTATTAAAACTAATGTCACTTTTTTTTTTTTTTGTTATTAGACCAATTTTTAAATTTTAAATATATATTTAAAACATTTAAAATTGTTAATATATATTTAAATTGTTAATATTTTAGTTTTTAGTTAAATAATAATATTTAAATTTTTATTCTTTCATTAAAAATTTTAATGAGCTTTAATTTCATAATAATAAGAGTTAAAATATCTTTTAATAAAATAATAAGAATTTAAATAATATTTTATTTTTAAATAAAAAACAACAACTTTTAATAATTTTACTTTCTTTTAAAAAAAAAAAAAAGACTTCAAGATTTCTCCAAAGTATGGAAAATAACACAAGGGAATAATTATTTTTAGGAAAAATTAATGAGTTTAGTCGGATTTTATTTTGGTACTATAAATTTTAATTTTTTTTTTTAAATTAAGTTTTAAACAAAATTATAAATTAGTAATATAGTCTTTTATACTGAATCAATACAAAATCGATACAGAAATTATAATTCTTAATGTTTTTGTTAAAAGAAAAAGAGTAAAATTGTCATATATCATATTACACAATATTGAAAATTAACGTAAAATGATAAAATTAAAACTATTTTTTATAAATAAATCAGTAAATACAGATTGAAATTTAAGGATATTCAAGATCAATTTGAAAAATAATCTTTATTTTAACCAAATTTTTATAAAAAATAATTTTTTTTGTTTTTTTTTTAAATGTATGGGCTCGAACTGGTGATTTATCGTAGGAGGGAATTGATACATACTATTGGGCCAATGGCCTCTCAACAATTATATTATTAATTTAAAATTTTATTTAAAATTTAAAAGCTTAAAAAATAATAATAAATTTGCTAATGTTTTTTTTTTTTTTTTTTTATAAGTGCAAATATATCTCGAGTTGTGAAACCTTTGATGAAATTTGAATCATTAACCTCTTGACAAGCCAAGAGATAAGGGAGAGACTCCTAGACCAATAAACCGGATGAGAAATTTCAATTTGCTAATGTTTCTATCTTTTAGCTTTTATTTTTGAAAATAAATAAATAAAGGAATGAAAAGAAAAAAGAGTGTGGTTGAATTTGATATCCCAGCCGGCTACACAAAATCAAGCTAGAAACTCCCCCAATAGTTAGTAGAAAAGCTTCTAGACACCAAATAAAAAAAAAAAAAAACCCAACTCACGGTTGTGGCCATGTCAGCAGTGATCCTGGAGCCCAAATTCTCCGCTGCTTGCACGGCGCAAAACAGCGATTCTTCTCCAACGCGAAGAAGGAATACGTTGGCGCCCATTGGCATTGGACCCTACGTGCCCCATTCTTTACCTCATTTCCAAAGATTCCCCTTGACCTCTATATATCAGTGCTCTATCTCTCTTTTCTCTCTCCATCGTCCATTACTAGCTTCAATTTCTAGTTTTCTACAATCTATCCCACACTATTTCTAAAAATTATCTTTTCGATGCTAGGATTCACAACTGTTGGCGCCGGAACAAGTCTGAAATTTTCGCCGGAAATTATTCGATGGGATCGGACAATGCCTTTCTCTGGGAAATCAACTGTTAGGCAAACGATTTACGCAGCTGTGGCCGAGGCAGCGACGCCAGCTGTGGATGGAAGGAGAAGGCCTGCAAATCTCTACGAGGTCCTGAAAGTAAAGCATAACGCATCACAAACGGAAATCAAGACGGCGTATAGGGCTCTGGCAAAAATTTATCACCCTGATGTCGCCGCTGCGGTGGTTAAGCACCCCGAGGAGTCGTTTGACGGCCGTGATTTTATCGAGATCCATAACGCTTACGCCACTCTGTCTGACCCGGCCGCCAGAGATATGTACGATTTGACGCTCCGAATGGGATCCTCACGAAATCAACCTCTAGGCAGTAGTTATTCGGCGCCGAGTGGATATAGTAGGAGGTCCGGGTTTTACACTACCCGAAGGTGGGAAACGGATCAGTGCTGGTAACTCTTTTTTACTGTGGGGAAAAAAAAAAAAAAAAAAAAAGACTTGTTGGCACTTGGCAGATTTAGGAATGTAGGGTCCGCATTTTTCCACAGATACGATAGTTTAGAAAAGAGGTGGCTATTTTTTTCAGGTTTTGGGAGAGGCTTTGTGCTGCTGTCTCTGTAAATTCTGGCTCTTTTGTTTTTTTGCTTTGCTTTTATTTTCCCCCTGTTTTTTTGTTGGGAAATTGAATGTAATACTAAAAGTAAATATTATCTTTTCGAAAAAACAAAAAGAAGTAAATATTATCTTTTGCCTCTATTTGTAGAAATATTATTATACATATATATATATATATATATATATATATTTTTAATAGTGAGTGTTGTGAAAAAAAAAAATTTCAGCTTTGACACACTGATTTTTTTTTTTTTATTTGACTGTTAAATATTAGAATTATTTTTATCCTTTTTCTTTTAATTGAATTTTAACCTAAAAAAAAAATCAAATCACAAAAAAAAAAAACCATGTTATTAAGAAGATTTCTAAAATTTAAAACAGATTTGTATAAATCTAAAAAAATATATATATATATATATATATATATATTTTACAATCCACTCCAGATTTGGCGAGATTTGAATAAGGAAAAAAATATGAAAAAAAAGGAGGGAATACATCAATTTTGTTATAAATTTATCTAATTAGTAAATATCATTTATTTAGTCTCCTAAACACAAGACGTCCTTTCTATTTTCTATATTTTCATCTATTTACTGTATTTCCCTTTTATTTATAACATATTATCAACACCAACTCTACCATGGGAGATTTGAGATTTGAATCAAGAAAAATAAGAAGAAAAATAGATGAAGATATATGTTTCGCCGACAGTGCGACTACTCATACCATCCTTAAAAATAAGAAATATTTCATCGATATGAAGATGAATGATGCATATGTTACTACAATTTCTGATAGTAAAAAATTAATTGAAAGCTCCAGAAGAGCAATTATCATGTTACCTAATGGAACAAAATTAACGATCAATAATGCTATGTTTTTCACTAAGTCTCAAAGAAACTTATTGAGTTTTAAAGACATTCGTTCTAATGGATATCATTTGGAGACTACAAAAGAGGAAAACAATGAGTACTTCTATATTACAAGCATTGTATCCAATAAGAAAACCATATTAGAAAAATTAAATGTGTTTTCTTCGTACTTGTATTATACCAGAATTAATGCAATTAAAATACATGCCACAATAAACCGGAAGTTTATTGATACAAATACCTTTATTATCTGGCATGATCTGTTAGGGCATCCTGGTTAAATATGATGCGAAAGAAAATTATTATACATCATATGAACACTTATTGAAAACTTGAAGATTTTTCAATTTAAAGAATTTCATGTGATGTTTGATATCAACGTAAATTGGACCATTTATAGATATTTTATAATACATCCAATAGATTGTCTGATGTATATCTATTATCAACTCACAACTTGATGTTTTGCAAATTGCTTGCTCAAATAAGAAGACCACGAGCACAATATATTTGGATAAGGTTGTGATTGACATAAGTGTAGAACATTCAATAAATCATGCTCATACACATAAATTGGTTAGCTGAGTTGTTTGTTATGCAATTATAATTCACAACTATACATTTACTTATGAGAACAACATTTTTTTTTTTACTTAAGAGCAATGCAATTTATGTGCAACAGAATTTGTGCACATCATGCCTATAAAAGTTTCACCCAATTTAAAATTAGCTAATAGTCAGTAGCCAAATATTTTTCATCTTTGAATTTTTGAATGTGTGATATATGTTTCTATAACTCCATCACAACACACAAATACGGGTCTTCCAAAGGAGATTGAGAATATATTATAAATTTAATTCTCATATCATAAGAGATCTTGAATCCTTTTACAATTCTAATGAATCATAATTTCCAATATTAGAGGGAGAGAAAAAAATGCAGCTTGATAATATTGGGAATATTTCAAACATCATACAACATAATGTGAACTTGAAATTTAAAAGATAGTCCCATTGTACAATACAATCAGCCAGATATATTTACTGATCTAAAGAAAGTGACTAATTAATTAAGTCACATATATCAGTTGCAAATGCTTCGTACAAATTGATGTCCCAATAGGACAATCCATTTATGAAATCAAAATGAGTCTATGGCATGCTAGAAGCGTGATAGACTAATTGGTTCTAAAGATAAAAATTCCCACAAAAAAATGGAGCACATGTTCTAAATGAGCCCATAATAATACTCTAGAGGAGTCAAATGACATAACAAATAGAGTTACTCTAGAATTAAATCAGGTACCTGAAAAAGAGGAATATGATGAAATCTCAATAAGTTATGTCTTTATGGGAAACAATTGAACCAAAAAGAAATATTTGTCGACAATATTTTTATGAATAAT
>JAXGGT010000162.1:15337608-15352251 GCA_035583425.1 Marsdenia floribunda | reverse complement strand
TTGGTATCTCATTAGTCTGGCAGCTAATGAAAATTTTAAATGTGCATCTTATGAACGTAAGTGTAGCCTATTCATATAGCTCTCTTAATAATATCTATATGAAAATCCCTGAAGGATTTAGGATGTCTGAAGCATACAATTTAATAATATCTATACAAAAATTTTTGTATGGATTAAAGCAATTAGGGCGTATGTAGTACAATCGTCTCAGTGACTATTTATTAAAAGAATGTTATCAAAATAACCAAATTTGCCCGTGTGTTTTCATCAAGAAAGCAAATTCTAGATTTGCTATAATTGTTGTATATATTGATGATTTAAATATTATTGGAACTTCTGAAGAAATTTTAAGAGCGGTAGATTCTTTGAAGAGAGAATTTGAGATGAAAGATCTCGGAAAAACAAAATTTTGTCCCAACTTGCGGATCGAGAACTTGAAAAATGGAACTGAAATTTTTGTACATCAATCAACTTATACGAAAAAAGGTCCTTCAAAGATTTTATATGGATAAAGCGCATTCATTGAATACCCCAATGGTCGTTCGATCACTTGATGTAAAAAATGACATTTTTCGACCTCGTGAGAATAATGATGAATTTATTGGTCCTAAATTACCATATCTTAGTGCTATAGGTGTACTAATGTCTCTTGCTAATAATACAAGACCTAATATAGATTTTACTGTTAATTTAGTAGCAAGATTTAGCTCATATCCAACCAAAAGACATTGGAATGGAATTAAACTTATATTTCGATATCTCCGAGGTACAATTGACATGGGATTATTATATGTCAACAGTTCCAAACCACAACTCATTAGTTATGTTGACGCTAGTTACTTGTCTGATCCACATAAGGCGAAATCGCAAACAAGCTATCTTTTCACATGTGGAGGTACCGTTGTGTCATGGCGTTCTACCAAACAGACACTTGCTGCTACTTCTTCAAATCATGCAGAGATTATAGCAATTTACGAAGCAAGTCGTGAATGTGTCTGGTTGAGATCTATGATTCTACATATCTTGGAAATTTATGGTTTATCTTCTGAGAAGAAATCTCCTACAATACTCTATGAAGATAATGTAGCATGTATAGCTCAGATGAAGGAAAGATATGTTAAACATGATCGTACAAAGCATATTTCACCAAAAAAAATTTTCTTCACTCATGATCTTCAGAAGAATGACGATATAGATATTCAACAGATTCGTTCAAGTAACAAATTGACAGATTTGCTTACAAAGGCATTACCGACCTCAACATTTGAAAGATTAGTGCATCATATTGGAATGCATCAACTCAGTGACCTTACGTAACTTTTGATCAGGGGGAGTGTACAAGGGAAGATGTACTATTTTTCCTTCACTAGAGTTTTTTCCCACTGGGTTTTTCTCTAAGAAGGTTTTAATGAGGCATAATTCCTTGTACAATGGATATTCAAGGGGGAGTGTTATAAATTTATGTAATTAGTGAATATCCTTTATTTAGTCTCCTAAACACCCTTGACTTTTTACTTCAGAGTCTCTACATTTGTATCTGTAAATAGGGCATTTATTCCTTTTGATAATTATTGTTGACAGACATTCTCTCTACATACATTCTCTGTACAAGACGTCCTTTCTATTTTCTATATTTTCTTCTATTTACTGTATTTCCCTTTTATTTATAACAAATTTATATATCTTTGTAACTTATTCCTAATGATATTAAAAAAAAAATTTGACAAAAAAAATGAAGAACCCACCGGTATACATATCTTTGCAATCCATTTTCAACAATATCAAGGATTGAAATCTCTACAACTCACTTTAAAAATCTGAAAGATGAAAAAAAAAATTGAACAAAATATGTGTAACCCATAGATATACATATATTTGCAACTCATTTCCAACCATATCAAATATTAAGAAAATCTCTGCAACTCACTTTAAAATATGAAATATGATGAAGAAGAAGAGAAACTCATCTGTAACAAAACCTACTAAAGATCTTATAAGAATAAAGATTGAAAAACATTGAAAAAAGACTGAGAAAGAAAAGAAGAAAAATTCAACAGAAGACATGAACAATCTGACAAAGAAAAAGATGATGATGATGAATATATTTTGGTATAGATGGGAGAGAGAAATTAAGGAAGAAAAAATAACTCTTTAAAAAAAAAGAGACAAAAATAGCCCTAACATTTAACATTCGAACAACACTTAACGGTCAAAATAGACAGAAGTGCAAGATATGTACTAAAATAAAGTTCGAGTGTTAAATCTAGACGAAATTAAGTTCAAGTGTAAAAGTTAAATTTTGGGAAAGTTTAGGCAATACTGAGATTTTTTGCCTTATAATAATAGTAATAATAATAGAAGAAATAAAATTTTAAAAAAATAAATATAAGAAAAGTAAGAAGATTATGAGAACACTATTTATTTATAATATTATTTTCTCTTTTTCTCTTTTTTTCTTTCTTTTTTTCTTCTGCATATCTTTCTTTTTCACTTCTCACTTTGTTAGAGAATAAGATAATAAAATATTATCAATACAATAATTTTGATAATTTTAGAAGAGTGCGTAAAAGTAGGAGAGAGAGAAGGTAGGAAAAGAAATAAGTATAAAATTAATTGAGTGGCGAGTACGGGCAGTGAAGTGGAGAAATATTGGCTTTCGGAATCGTTGGCATGTAAAATTAATTTACCCCTAACGTTCCAAAACATTAGGCCTCTAGGGGTGAAACATTGCGGTAAAAAAGCCTTCAGCAGTTGCGCATTCAGAACTACAACCCTATATGGTCTTGGCTTTTCTTGTAGTGACATAACTATTAATACTAATTTAATCTTTTGAAGGGTTAATTAATTTCAAATTTACTCGACGTTTGACAATTAAGTCGGAGTAATTAATATTTTAATTTTGTTAATTGAGTCTTCATTTATAACAGTTATGCCTGTATTTCTTGGTAGACGTTAGAAGAGTAAGGTTGCACATGAGAATCTCAAATTCTATATTTTTTCTTCCCAGTGAAAATGGGATCTGTATATATATAATCAAGTCAGTGTATAAATTGTACCAAAATAAAGGGTTTGGCCCCTTGACAAAATAATTATAACCGGGAGTATGTAGCCTTCGTACTAGATCCCCTAACTCCCAAACAGATATGGTCTCCCACACTTTCATTAAGGAGCTTTTTACAAAATGATATGCACTGACCCAATTAAGTTTCCTATACAAAATAGCATTTCTAATATTACACATGTCATGAACTACCTGTCGAAATATATAATTCCAGTGTAGCTGACCTGTTGATGTGCTCATGCTCATGGATAAGTTAAGCACTATCCATTCATTCATGTTTGACGACCAGAACTCTCGGTTGGTAGACAGACCTGGCCCGAGGGGAGCCCTTAATACATGAAATAGTGTTTCAGGTTCTAAGTTGCAATAGGAACATGTCGGGCCATCAATGATTGTTCTCTGCCAAAGGAAATCTCCTGTGGGTAGTCGTCTATGTTTCAACAGCCACAGAGTCATTTAAGCTTGGACAAGCCCTCTAAACTTCCATAGCTTCTTCCATTTCCCCCATCTATCTGATAGTTGCATTGGTTGAGGAGGGCTGAAGCCAAAGCTGAGGTGAAGTTTCCATTGTCGAATGCCTTATCATATCTTGATCCAAATATAGGTGTAGGTCCTCTATTTTGCAACCTCCATTTTGGCCTCAATAATCTACAATGTGAAGCTTAAGCCATTCCTTCAGGGGGGGAGGGGGGCTACGCATATGGACAGGAGGGGTTCTTCCCCAACACATACATCATTCCAAAACTGGGTATTTTTGCCATCTCTAACCTTCCATTTCAGGTCTGGCCTCAATATCTCCCAACCTCTTCTAACACACCTCCACAGTCCACACGTGACGAAATAGCTCTTCTCTACACATTTTGCAAGTCATTTAGTCACCTATACTTGGCAATAAGAACTCTGCTCCATAGTTGATGCGGGTTTTTCAGTATCCTCCAAGACAACCTGGCCAAAGCTATACAGTTGGTGTCTTGGCTCTTTCAGATCCCTAAACCCCCCTGAACTTTTGGGCTTACAAATTTTGTCCCATGCCACATGATGTATGTTGTGTTTCCCATCACCACTCCCCCCACAAAAAGTCTCTATTCATCTTCTCCAAACTGTCTAAGGTACTTTGCGAGATCTTGGAGGCCTGCATGATATAGCCTGGGATGATGGATGTCACAGTTTGTATAAGTAGAGCTCTAGATGATCTTGGCGTAAGTAAGTCCGGATACTCGACTGTGTAGCAACGAAACACCTAGGTAGATCCCCAAATTTTCCGACACCTTGATGTTCACCTGTTAGCTTATGGAATTTTGTATTTGACGGGGGGTATTAGGTGAGAACCCCACACTAGATTTAGAGAGGTTAAATTTCTGTCCGGAGAACCCACAAAACTTAATTAGGCCATTTCTCATAGGTATGGCTTACAAATTCGAGGCAGCTTCGAACAATAATAGGTCGCCAGCAAAAAATAAATGGGATATTGGCGGGCCATTCCTTGAGGCTTTGATTAGTTTCCATCACTTTTGGTCAATGGCCTTGGAGATCCTTTGTCCTAGTACTTCCATGTATAACACGAATGAGTATGAGGACAAAAAATCACCCTACCTAATACCTCGTTATGGTTGAAATTCCTCCAACTACTTTCCATTCCATAACACACTCAAAGAAGTATAGGACACATCTGTGAAATGTGTATTAAATCCCAATATCTGGATAACCTTCCGAAAACACTTCAGTTCACTCTGTCATAGGTTTTTTCTAAGTCTATTTTCATCACCATCCCACCAGTACAACCATACTTATGACAAAGAGAGTGAATAAGTTCTTGTGCAACCACCACATTATCGACTACTTGTCAGCTTGGAAGAAAGTTGGACTATAATTGGCTAATATCTTCCTAATGAGTTTGCTTGCTCAAATTCTATCTTTAAAACGCAAAACAAGTGGAGTTGAGAAAATAACCACCGGTAAAGATAGTAGAAACCCCATGCCATTATTACCTAACGAATCTGGTGTTTAACTCTACACCTATGCTTACCAAAAAAATAAAAATAAAATCTACACCTCCTATGTGACACCATTACCCACTCACACCACCCCAATGGAAAATGAATAAATAAAAATATCCCCCTCCAAGAGAAAAGAGAAAGGTAGATTAAAAATAACTGAAACGCGTTTCTACTTTAAGAGGGAAAAATAGATAATAAATCAAAGGAAACAAGAAAAGAAGAGTTTCTTGCGAAAAATTCATCCCCAAAAGTTAATTAAATACACCGCTTTTACCATTTAAATAAAAGATTATCTTTTTCTCTGATAAACTCTAAAATAACTTTATTTTCCTTAACATTTCCGCCAAATAAGTGAATTAAAACTACCTTAAAAATTACAAATTTATTTCAAAAGGAGAGATTTTCAGAACTGCAAAGATATGAAAGGAAAAAGAGGGGAAAAGAAAAGGGCAAGAGAGAATCCCTCATTTAGAATTTTGCCAAAGGGATGAAGCAAATAGTACGCGTACAAATACAAAAACCTCATTATAAATATGAACAGAAGCTTCCATCCAAATGACTAACAGACTCCGAAAATATCACTCCAATTACTGCACATAATTTAACTCTTTAGCAAGAAAATCAATAACAAACGAAAAAGGCCAAAGGAAAAAAAAAAAAAAAAAAGTAGTATTTACTCTACATAACTAGTTCCCTTTTCATGATAATCCCTAGAATTTTGTACAAACCTTCTCTATCCTCAACCTGGCCCTCCTTATTCATCCCGATACTTGTCCAGATTGGAATCATTTACCAGTCATCAGCATGGAATTGATAACATGCAGGATTAGACGGATGTTAGACAGTTCAGCGCCACCAGTTGTTGGAAGGTTACGATGATGATTCAATATCTGATACACCTGCTCAAAGATAGGGCGGACATGTACTGCTATCATAGGATCAGTTGGATTTATGGCAGAGAGTACATCCCTCATCCATGACAGTTTTCTAGGTGTCTCCTTGCTGATGTCACAGGACAACTGCTGCAAAAGAGAGAGCAAAACTCCTTGGCTCAATGGCAGTGGATTCATTGACAGAATCAGCTGCAACTCCACCTGTTAGATATACAGGAGATCGGTGTTTAAAATCAATACCTTTGCTTAATTCATGTTTTATAAACAACCTTCTCTTAATTTATTAAAATGAATCCTACAGACACAATGCTGCCGCTAACTATTTAGTGGTAACTAGCTTAGAATCAAATCACTTAAATATTTTGACTTGAATGGGGTATTCAATTGAGTACAAAATCAGTCAATCCTACACCCAGTTAGCTCTACCAAATCATAACATTTTCCATAACTGGAACAGGAATAAACATCATACCTGGGAGCACAGCCAAGAAACTATAGAAACATCACTTCTTTGAAGGGCTGCAGTGAAAGCCTCCTCATATTTACGCTCAGCTATCAATCTAGATAGCTCTTTTGTAGGATCTAAAGGTGCCTCAAGCTGTTGGGGAAACATGATCAGCAATGACACAACATACTTGTTCTTTGTGAACAATTTCTTTGGGGCATAGGAGAGAAACAAGACAACAAACCTTTTCATGAAGACCACCCAATGGACCATTGCTCAATTGGCTAACCAACGGATTTGCAGCCTTGGAATTTGCTCCTGCAACAGCAAGAGCCATTAACTTCCGGTGACCTTCAGCCAACTCACCACTCAGTGTTTGAGTCACAGAAGATGCTGAATTAATGGCATCCTGAAAAAGATTGCACCTTCATCAAAGTCATCACTATGACTTAAGAGTAACTATGAAAAGGAAATGAAGCCAGAAAAAAGGACCAAAAGCTAGCCTCCCTTAGGCATCTATGACCCATTACCCTTAGAGCAAGTGCTAGTGGTGAGTGTGTTGAGTCAAATTGCTGAAGTGCTGCAGTTGCATGCTCAGTCATCCCTTTCTGAAATGTTGCATCAACTTGTTCAAACATAGACCGGCATGACATCTCAAATGCAGGGATAACGGAAGCTTCCAAACTCGATTTAAGTGTTTCCTGCAGGGCAAATTCACCACTATTAGATAAGGACTGTCGATAGACACTAAATCAAACAAAAATAAATTTCCAAAAGACTAATTTAGCAACAAACTCCATAGATAACTTCACATTGGAAGTGACTAGCAACCAATGACAACTATTCATGCACTTAAATAAATGAGCAGGTGACTATATAAGCAAACACATCAAATGTGCAAACCAGGTCCCACTTGGTAACAGGTTGGCATATTACAAGTCACATTTATGCATAATGAATGCATTAATAACTTGGGAAGCAACCAAAAACAGTAGTAATTAAGTTGTCACATACTTGGAGAGCTTGCTTGCCAGATGTTTGAAACTGAGCCTGGATTTGTCGAGCAACCGTAGCTTCTAGTTTAGAATTTACAGACTTTTCAAGCTGATTCACTGCCTTATCAGCAACCCCTTTCTGCACAATGTAAATTGAAATTAGGTCCAAGGTACCAATAAATCAAAGGAAAAGAAGAGATCTTATGAAGGGTTAACCTGGAAAGATTCTGTAATAGCAGCGGATACTGCTTTTTCAATAGCTGGAGTAATTGAACGTGCCACAGCTTGTCCAACAGCAGCAAATTCCTTCTTCACAGCCTTCTCCACCATTGCCGGCAAATCTTTATTTATAGAATTCGTGATCATATTTGTTATCTGAAGTGTGCGGTCACGTGATGCCTTTTCCTGTTTCACATTTTCCTCTTGGAAACGAGCCCATAAAGCCTCAGTATTAGCCTTGATGAACTTCTCTGTGCTTTTACCCAATGCTGCCTCAAGCCTTCTGCCTTCTTTGGTAACTGGAACAGCAACCATCATGCTCAACTGCTTTTGCATGTCTTTCTGCAAAGCCATAAGCTGCGAGAAATTATAAGAAGTGAATCAGATGGAGAACCATCCATCACAGGCATGTCAAGCATAACAGCTATGGTAACAATCACATTTAAATTTACAAAAACCAGCTTCACGAACACACAACAAAACTTTTAGAATGCCAGAAAGAAAAGAGGCAAAGAGAGGGTAAAGGATCAAGCCATTAAGAATTTTCCTTGTTTTCCAATGGAAACAAGAGGACATCCAGTTCATCAGAGGGATAGCATCACTCAGTAAGGTATTTATACAACCAAGTACCACAAGAACAAAATCACTGTCCTTCACAGCACAAATCAAGTGTTACTACTAGCTCATTGAAATTGAATTTACAATGAACGACAAGTGAAAAGGGCTATACATAAGAAATCACAAGTTCATCAATGAAGAACTCAGCAAGACATTCAGTCAGCATGACAAGCTTCATTCTAGTAAGACTACTCAATTGGAGCAAAAACAGAAGAAAAACAAGTCTGGATAAACTAAAAGCAATTCACCTGACTAAGCGTCTCCTGCATGGCCATTATCTGTGAAAATGCAGCTTCGGGAGAAGGAATGTTTGCGTTGGCACCATGGTCATTGGAAGAATCTGCAGAGTTGAAAGTGCTAGGTGATGGTGATGTTGGGCCTGACCCCTGGGCATTTTTCCCTTTTTGCCTTTTCCCTTTCGCATTCTGTGAGGGTGTTTGCTGAACTGGTGCTGGGGCACCTGATTCTGCTTCTTTTCCTGATGCATCCTTCACAGAGTCACGAACTTCATCTACAGAAGCTGAAGTTTGAGTAAGACTCTCACTTCCACCAGCCCCATCAAAGTGTCTAGACTCCTCAACGATAAAAGTTTGAGGTGACAAGGCACGGCATTCTCGAGCCACCTCCATTCCAAGATCAGAAGCTTGAGAGTAAAATGATTTTTCCTTGCTTTCTGAAGTAAAAGTGCGAAGTTCTTCAGTTGAACCAATATCACTACTCTGACTAAATCTTGCCTCACCCACAACCTTGACCTCGACTTCAACATTCCGCCCATCATTATTAATAACTACATCCTGAATATTTAGATCCCCCTCACTTTTCTGCTCATTAACATGGTTAATTTCGGCTGACGAAGTAGCCATCAAAATTTCAGAAGGAGTCACCAAATGAGTAGGGTGCTTGAACTGAACAGGATGATTGAGTGTTGTGGAAATATCATCAGGCAGAGTCTTATTTTCATCAATCCTTGATTCATCGTCCAATGAAGGAACATCAGACAAAGTTGCATGTATTGCATCCATCTGCCTATCAATTGAATATTCAATGACCTTTTTATCTCCACCACGATCAATAACTGAGGACCCTGGATCCAAGCTTTTTGAGGGACTTCTAAAGCCAGAAATATTCCTAGATAACCTAGGACTCAACGGAAGAGTAGGTGATGCAATAGAAGAAATATCATTATTACCGGCTACCACAGGTAAAGGAACTGGTTTAGATTCCACAGTTGAAACAAACTCCTGCACAGTTGCTGAATCAATAGAAGCAGAGTTTACAAGATGTCTTGCTGCAGCTACAGTCTCAGAGCCACCATCCCGTATAGATAGTTTAGGTGCTGAAGCAGCCAGAGGTGTATCTGATGCTTTACTTTCAGAGGGCTCAGAAGCAACAAAACCATCAATACCTGCATCACGAGAAGTTCCAGAGTCTGACTTATCAAGCATCACATTCTCCATAGGCGGTGGTAAACACTGGGACAAGTCCAGAGCATACTGTTGAATAGCTTGTGTCTGTACACAATACACCTGAACTATCTGTTCTCCATGAGGTAGTAAATCACTTGTCCCAGTAAAACTCAATATTGGCATTGTGACAGTAAATTCTGCTATGTAGTCCATCCGGGTTGATGCAGGGTTGGCACCATAATCTACATGCACTGCGTATATAGCATTTTTCTTGGCATTTGCTAGTAGGAAAAGACCAGCCTGAGATAATGCTACAACTTGATTAAAGAATGTCTCTTCTACACGAGTTTCAGTTGAACTCTTTAATTCCATTGTCTGTGTACAATGCCAATCTTCAGAATCGCTAGGAAGTAGCCATCCTTCTTCACTTGCAGATGCCCATATTTTCATCTCCCTATTCAAAGGACCCTGCGAAGATCAATTTGAAGTTAGAGAGGCAAGAGACTCAAAACAGAAAAGCAAATTAGAAGCTCCAAAATATTGCACGATTAGAAATTTTTGAGCAGTTTTAGAGTCCAATATTATTTTATTTAGTTGTCTAAGGTGCTACTACCCGCTTCTTAATGTTCATAATTGGTTTCTAGAATTTTCAACTCCAGAAAATTCTAGATTTAGTGGAGTCGCATAACTACACCAACCAGTACCTTAGAATCCAATTAGTCAGAATTTATAATTTGCGATGCAAAGTTGGAAATCAACATGAAAAGAATGGAAGAAGTATGCCTCCACTCAAACAACAAACAGAAATGAACAGTTGATGGTTCTTACTTCCAAATGATAATTGACTTACTGTCATAAATTGCCACTAAAGAGTTTTTCTTGATGAACAAAATATAAGATGAACATCATCTATTCAGTAAAATTAGAACACCACTCTAGAAAGGAAGCTTCTTCAGACAACAGTAACAACACTGGTTGACATAACCCAAGAGCAAACTACATAAATTATTTGAAAACAAGAACTCAAAACTTACCCCTGTAATAAGTATGATATGATCTGGGCGGTGTGGAGCAGTAAGGAATGTAACAGAGCTAACAGGTTGACCATCGTGAGGCTTCAGCACAGCAATCGGTAGCATTTTCCGATCTTCCCAAATCTTTATCTGTTAAGACAGATAGGTAATAAGCCAATACAACAAAAGAATCAATATTCAGTAAACAATTAAAGGCTTAGCACAACAATATATGAACCATTTTCAGTGGTAGAGACTAGAAGTCCATAAAACTGTAGCTAAGAGGAAACTTAATCCACCAAAAGACCAAACTGCACATCTCAAGCATTCGAACTTACCAAGGATGATAAATATGAGAATGCTCAACTTCTTTGGGAAAATTAAAAATACAAGCAAAGTTCCATCATCAAAGAAGTTTTACTAACCGTGCCATCAACTGAGGCAGATACCAAACGCGTTGTCATCCATTGGCACATTGACAAGTCAGTTACTTCCGCATCATGGTTCCCAACAAGCTGTACTCCATCAAGCAACTTGTCAATAGGACATCTCAATGGTTCTTCAGCTGAATATGCTTCCCCTTTTCCAACTTTTGTCGTATCAATTTTCAGAACACGTCTTCCTATGCCAACAACAAGTACTTCCTAAAATTCAGCAAGAAGTGGTAAAGTTTAGAAGATTATTCAGATAGACTAATGGATATTAAAATGGTGAATATGGAACGGCATATACTTGTTTATGACAATGCCAACAAACTCGTGGATGAACAGATTCACCTTCTCCGGTGAATTGAACTGCAATAACAATCTTTCCTGTAATTTGTGGTTTGTCCTCTTCATCAGGTCCTTCTGTAATCTTCCAGACATAAACACGCCCATCTACACTAGCACTGCATACACATATGTATTAGCATCAATGAAAGAAACACAAAGATAGAACAGCCAAACAGGCAACAGCTGTTACCTTGCCAAAAGATGAACATCCTCAGCAAAGAAAGCCATATCTGTCACCCTCTGAAACCAAAAACACACAATAATTTAACAATGACAACATTGCCAATAATGATGATAACAACTCTGCTAAGATATTAGAAGAACAATTAACATCACAATTCTTGTGAGCTTGGACTTCAGAAGACAACAGAAACCGTAGCATACACTCTCATCCGACAGATCCAGTGGCCAAACATCTGATGAATTATGTCACATAAAATGGTAATACCAGAAAAATAAAATTTCTACAGAAATGGAAAGGATAAAAAAATTGCAATTAACAACCAAAACGTGAGAAAAGTTTCCTCAAAACAAAAACCAAAAGTAAGAAATACCCCCGTAGTTGCCTATGACCTGCAATTCTCAATAGTCCAGTCCAAAAATAAACAATTGAGAAAAAGTCCTAAGAACATTATTACACTTCATACCTAGAACTGTAACAAGCAAAGTAACAGATGAAACTCAGAAAAAAACCTTGACACATTTTAAGAATTCAAGTTCTCAGGAAAAAAAATTGAATCTATAACTTTAATATTACAGTTATAAGGATTCAAAAAAGTACAATAGCATTCATCGTCATCACAATGTTTTCCTGATAAATAAGAGTTGTTTGTTAACCATCTTTAACGTAAGAAATTGCTGATTGTACTCAAATTTCCTCCATCTCTTAAAATAAAAACCCCGTAATTTTGGATCATCTTAACACTACTGCACAAAATTTTCACTTTCTTCGGTATATGCTTTGACAGGTTAAAAACAGTGTACATGTCACCACTGTCCATTCGACTCAAGATAATAATATTCAATGCAGCTGAAATGGTTTCAGTATGCGTATAATATATTTCATCAAATTCATATGGATAGAAGACAATAACAAACAAAACATGCCAACCATCTCACCAACCTGAGCAAGACCTTTAAGCAAAGACCGCAATGCAGTATTAATATTAAGGACCCGAATAGCTCCTAATTTCAATCCATAACATATATAAGTCTTATTCACAGCAATCTGCCTCCCAAGAACGAGGCACGGGTCAGAACCATACTTGGTAATGGGAGTAACCTCTAACTGAGGCTGCACCTCACCAGGCAATCTCACATCAATATCATAAATAACATGATCACCGATTAAATGCCGCCCTTTTGGCAGCTTACTGCTTGGCATTCGCATGGGGCCTGGATGAGCAAACCCAACATTAGGCCCAGCAGCACCCATCATGGGCAAATTCTGCGACATTGAAAAATCAGAGCCTCCCGAAGATGTAGGTTGAATGGGAGGCATCGGAACAGCAGGTTGCTGTGGAGGTAGTTCAAGCGTTGAAGGTGGGGCACTCAACAAAGCCATTAGCCTAGCGCCAGGATTCTGATTGGTATTGCCATTAACGTTATTATTTCCACTACTGTTGTTGCTGTTATTAGGGTTTTGTGGGTTCTGGAACTGATGAGGAGAAGGATTGGCCGGCGGCGGTTGAAGTGGGGGTGTAGGAAACGACAAAGACCTCTGAGGGTGCAAGTTGGCAGCAAATGGAGAAGACCCCTCTGGCTGAGATGGAGGCAGATTGCTATTATTAACGAACTGCTGGAGGTGGTGGGGATGGTGATGATGAAATTGAGGAGGCGGGTGGTGGAAGGGGGATGACTGAGGCGGGTACGAAAAGGGCCCACTAGGAGTGCCACCGGTAGGAGGTGGATAAGAGGCAGAAGGTAGAGCAAATGGGGAGGCAATCAGATTAGGGTTATTAGGGTTTTGAGGATTAATAGCAGCAAGATTCGCAGGTGTAGTTGCTGCCCCTGAAGGCGACGATGGCTTGAAGAACTTGTGCATATCAAATGGTCCTCCACCTGGCTGATTTGGATTCCCAGGGGAAGCCATCTGTTATACTAGTATAATACTATTCGACAAAGAGAGATCTGATTGATTCTAAATTTTGTCCCACTGTAAGAACGAAAAAACCCTATGTCCTGTATGTGTATAGATTGGGATACAAACACAGAAGATCGAAGAAGATGACGATGATAGGACGAAGAACAATCAAGGGTTTGAGATGGAGATTCGAGATCCGATGGAGAAGAAGACTGAAAGAAGAGTAGTGAGCGAGTAGGGACTTAGTCGGAGCCCAGATGGCCGTTAAAGTACTCAAACAATTGAGGCGAGGGGGGTTGTGGGGAACGAACCGGAAACTATGAGGGACTCTTCGGATACCAATGATGAAGATTCATTTGGAAATATTTTGTTTACAAATATTTGCAATAATCCATCGTTATGTTATTGTTGGATTTATAAAGGTGTACTGGAAATTTTTAAAAGAAATTTGATTTTTTTTTTAGGTAAAACTTAAGATAGATATATTTTTTATAAATATATATATACTAGGGATGTCCCACTATACTGAATATATCTTTTTGTTTATCCTAATATTTTTATATATTTAATTACATCATTATTTTTTTTTATGAATTTTATTTTCGATTCAATTCCCTAACTATTTATGTTTCTCAGAGTTAGTCGCACAATTTTAATTTTATACAAGTTGATCATTTATCTGTCTTTAATTTTATAAATTGGTCCTTTCAATCAAAATTGGTCAATATCGATCACTTTTTAGCATATAATTGGTACACTCATTAAACTTAAATGGTATTTTTGTTACTTTAGGCCCTTCCTGCTCTAAATCCTAGCTAAAGAAAAGAGAAAATAGATTAATTGAATCACAAAAAGGGTGAATATGCATATAAAATATAATATATTATATTCTTTTTTTTTTCCTAACATGAAAAGATAATAAAGTCCTCTAACCTTAATGTTACATGCTAAAAATTGACTGAATATTGACTAATTTTGATTGAAAAGATCAATTTGTGAAATTAAAAATAGGTAAAAGATCAATTTGTATAAAATTAAAGTTTTATGACCAATATGGAAAAATGTAAATAGTTAAGAGATTGAACCATAAAATTTTTCTTAAAATTAATACTTTAAATATATTAAAATTTATCATTCTTA
>JAXGGT010000162.1:15316096-15337508 GCA_035583425.1 Marsdenia floribunda | reverse complement strand
ATGACTGCCCAATATTCCTTTGATTGCAAAAAATTTTCCATTAGCATGCTCCAATGGTCATAGTGACCATCAAAGCGTGGGATTGAACAAAATTGGAATCTGTGGCCATGACTGCTGCTGTGAATAAAAGAAAACGTGTTGCAGGACTTTTCCTTTTTTTTTTTTTATTTTTTGGACTGCTGTCACTCTCACTTTCTCTCCTTGAACACGCAAGCCTCTCACTTCTTTTCTTGTAATTGCTCTGATACCACTGTTACAAGTCAAAGAAGGACACCAAGAAAGAAGAAATTCTTTTAGTGTATTAATGGCTTGAATAAAAACAGAACAGGACAAAAGCCTTTATAGGCTGTACACCAACTGAAAGACCACAAAAATAGCAATCACAACCCCACTAATTCAAACATGTAGCAACAACCCCATGTAAAACAAAACTCTTAAGACTAGGACAAATGTAACCATTAATTGACTAAAGGTGAAAATACTTTTGACTAATTCTACCAACAATGAGACCGTCCATGACCCTTTGGATTGCTAAACATGGCAAACTACCTACGGCAGCCTCTCTCTGGCGGAAGACCATTATTGACAACCTACCTGCAACTGCTGCGGCCAAGGAACGGAGGACCTCCTGCATGCACTTCGGGACTGTCCGAGGGCGAAACAGGTCTGGGAGTTTTTACTCATGGGCTCTCCCATTCCCCAATTCTGGCTCGCACAGTCCATTGATGATTGGTTGACGCTCAACTTGACCTGCACTATGGAACGCTTGACCCACCAGCTCCACTGGCGTTATGTATTTCGTCAGGTGGTCCACGGCCTTTGGACGATTCGAAATTTGACAGTACATGAGAAAAAATCATGGCCCGGGCCATATGTTTTTGTTAAACTGGCCTTAATCAAGGTATGGGACACCATATCCCATTGGCAGCTAGGGATAATACCCACCCGGCGTATAGCATTCCCTATGCTGACTACTCTGATGTAACACTTTTCTTTTGTTGGCAATATATATCTATACATATAGATCCCATTTTCACTGAAAATATATATTTCTTCTTAAAATTTGGTACTGATAATTACTTTTACTTTAATTAAATCGAACTGAGTCAGGTTATCTTTCTTTTCAGAAATGAGCTGTCAACACATACTTTTTCATTTATAAAGTTTCAATTCATATTCGAAAAGTGTGCACATACACGACTTATGGCTACATTTAAATAAGTGTTCTATAAAAATTGAATGCATTTGAACAATTTTTTTTCTTTTTCGAAAAAAAAAAAAATTATTCTCTAAAAATACACTTGTAAAATACACTTATAAAATTTGTAGACTCCACCTTATTTAAAAAATATATATTATTAATAAAATTACTCTCATACACATTTTTTAAAATAAACATTCTCTTACATACACAATCATTATACCTATAAAACCTATATATTTAACTCTCATTTTTTTAACATAAAATTCAATTTTAAAAAAATAATAAATAATATTTATTTTGAATAAAAATTTGTTAAGTCATTTTTTTCAATATAACGCTTATCCAAATATAACTTATATTACTTTTTAAAAAAATAATAATAAAACTTATCTTGTTAAAAACAAAAAAGGAGAGAGTGAGAGAGAGTATTATGGAGGATGCATGGTGGAAAGGAAAACAGCAAGATCCTATAAATTGATGAACATTTCCAGTACTGTAAGGAAGAAACTACAACCAAGAAAAAGCAGAATATCATAACATTATGTAGCTAAATTGATAATCATATTAAATACATTGGCATTCGTGAATCACATGTTTCCATAATTGGACAAACCTGATCGACCATGTGAGTGAGTCCTACTACTAGTATCTATATTGTTCCTTACAACATAACCATATAGAGGCATCCCAATCCCATTTGTATAGTAGTATGTAATTTTTTTTTTCTTTTTTAAATTAAAAGTATTTATCACAGACAATAATGATAAAGTATTCATTACAAATAATAATAATTAATTTTTTTTACTGTAAATATTTTCTCATTAAAAATAAATAATCACGAGTTTCAAATTATAAAACTCATAATTAAGGAATGAGATAAGTAATACTATGCCACATCTAATAAGTAGTTACTGGTTTTGCTTACCAAAAAAAAAAAAAAAAACCAGTAACTACTTTTCTTTTTTTTTTTTTTTTTGGGTGAATATAAGTAGTTACTGAGATAGAGGTGCAGCCATTTGCAGTGCTTTGAGCAAGGAAAAGCACGTGGATTTCTTCACTTTACAGTAGGAGTAATAAGCAGTAGTTCAGGATTAAAAAAAAATTTAAAAAATAAATAAATTCAACGTAAATGGTAAAGAGTGGAGTTTGTGATATTGTATCTCACATTAAAAATACACATAAATATATCACTAAACTCATAACCACGCTATAAACTCATAGACCCAGAACATGACATTAATAAATCAAATAGGGTTAAGAGGGAGTAGTAGTGCTACAAAACAAAATGCATGAGCGCTCTCGTTATTAATAAGATTATACTCCCAAATTAATTGTTTATTTATTTTTTCCTAAATTTATTCTAATTTGACTTCTTTTTTTTTTTTTTATTAGACCAAATTTGAGATAGAATTAATTTTTTTTTTCAACTTTATCCACTGCATAACTATTTATATGTAGTTACTATAATTTATCTACTAATAAATTAATTTCCTTAATATGCATATTCAATCAAATGTAGACACTGGGACAGAGGATTAAATTTTGAACAAGTGTGTAGATTATTGGCCTCATTTGCCATGTTTAGATTAAATGTCAAAGTTCCATGGAAGTTGTTGAAGAAGGCACAGAGGTTTTTTTTTTATTTGGTGGAAGGGAGATAGATTACTAAAAATACTCTTTAAAAAGTTGACATGTGTAAGATAAAATTTGACTAAAAAGAATCAAGTTGATAATTTAAAAATAATTACAAGGTCAAATTCTTAATTATTTAAAATATAAGACTAAATTCAGAAAAAATAAATAATTATATGACCAAAACATAAAATTTTTCTTCGTATTATTATTTTGGTTTTATGGATTTGACTCGACTTTTTCAACCAAGTTGTTCTAACATTTTTTTTTAAAAAAAAATTCAATTTTCAAAATTAACTCGTACTTTAAATATATATATATATACATACTTATAATATCAGTGAATTCTAAAATACTATTTATTACGAGTAATTGAAAACAAATTTTACGGAGGTAGGAAGTCCACATATTATATTAATAAACAATTACAATGGTTGATTAGATTCCTATAGGATCTGAGCTGGAATTCATATGACAAAGGGTTTGATTTAAAAATATTTATTACATTCAATTATCATGTATGTATTGATTATTTAAAATAAAAATGTAATAAAAAAACATAAATAAGAGGGTGGAAAAAATATGGTCATCCAGCTGATGTGGCAACACGTCAAACTTTGTTCACCGCCACCATTTTTTCTCTGTAATATCCAACTTGTACTGTACTCTAGGCGTTTATGCATGAGCTCATTAAATGTCCAAATAAAATGTTCACGTCATCTTGACTCTTATCCTACTCATATTCAAATGGTGACATCCAGGCCGCCACCAATATTTCCCATTCCAATCCATTATAAATTTAATATATTTGAAGAAGGTACGAAAGATGCCAAAATGCATGTAAAATGTGCATGTATATTTGGATATTATTTTTAGTTATTAATTATTTTAATTATTGATCAAAATTTTATACTGCAATAATTTTTTTTCCCCCTTGTAGTGTGAATATTTTAATGAATGTTTTAATTAAAGGTTCATTTATGTTATTAAATATTTAGTTATTGGTTAAAAATTTATATTTTTAACCCAATTGTTTCTTATTTAAATACATATTTGTTTTATAATCTTAATATTTTATTTAATTGTTTATATTTATCAATTATTTTAATATTAACTAAAATATTTTTATTTTTAACTTCAAGATCAAATTATTAATACATGTAAAAATTAATATATGTTAATTATGTCTTAGATATTTAAATTTTGAGATAATAATTTAATTTTTTTTTATGAATTTTATACTTTTAGAAACCTAAAGAGCTGTGGAATATCTCAAGACATTCTCTAATACATTATTTAAGTCATCAATAAAATTAAAACACATTAATTAACATTAAAAACTATATTCTACTTAAATATTTATTGTTTTGTTTTAATTATTTTAGTTATCAGTTAAAATATTTTTATTTTTAACTTAATATTTTTACTTAAATAACTATTTATTTAATTTTAAATTTTTTATTTTTGTTATCAGGTTATTGACTAAAATATTTTTATTTTTGACCTAAATATTTTTGTTTAAATAATTTTTTTTTTTTTGTTTGAATGTTTTAATTAAATATTTATTTTTCTTATCAATTATTTTAATTATTGATTAAAATAATTTTATTCTTAACTTAAATATTTTTTTTATTCTTTGAATACTTTAATTAAGTGTTTATTTTTGCTATTGATTAATATATTTTTATTTTTTACTTATATAATTTTTTTTTTTAAAAAAAGAAAAACTATTTGGAACTTAAATGGTTTGTTAAAAGATCGTTTATAACTGTATTAGTTAATAAACCATTGTTTCAAAATAATCTCATCGGTTATTCATTTTCATGTTTAGAATATAAATGAATTTTAACTTCTTTTTTTTTTTTTAAATGATATTAGAGATATCTTATATTTTTATTAATTCGTATTTTCTTTAAATGTAAGATTTGAAAAAAAAAAAATTAATTAAGACATATAGAAAATCTTTATATTAAAAAAATAAAAAATTTTATTTTAATTATATAAATTAGAAATATATTATTTATATATATACTATTGTAAACTCTCGAATTATTTATTAATATATCATGATATTATTCTAATTTAAACATTATTTTAATTAAAATTTTTTATTATATAAGATATCATGAAAAATAAATATTTTTATATATATTTTTTTAAAAAAAAAATTAAATAAATATTATAAATATGTGTAAAAAGAAAATAAATATAAATGTTTATATAATAAAGATAAAAAAGTAATGTATCATATAGTAATAAAAAATATGATAGAAAAATAATTATGAATATAGTAATTATCAATGTGTAACACAATCATGATGATTTGATAATCCACATCCTATTAATAAGTAGTCACAAACTATGTTGATATCCTAAATCCATTAAGTCGTTAATACTTATTTGTTTTTCTACTTTCCGTATATTTGTGTTTGATTTTTTTTTTTTTTTTTTTTTTTTTTTGCCTCCATAGTATATGCATTTTCCTATTTCTTAAAAAAAAAAAAAAAAAAAAAATGAAGGAAAGAAACACTATGACGAATGTTTGTTTGTTTGTTTTTAAATTTTTTTAACCAAAAATTTTATTTTCTATATAAAATACCCTTAATTTGATAAATGGATATATTTTCTAAATTGTCAAAATGCACATAATATTATTTTAATATTATAATAAATTATATTTAAAAAAAATTAATTTTTTTTATTTTTAATATAACTCATACTCATGATATTATGACTTGTGTCTCTTTGTCTAATACATTATATATTAATTTTTATTAAAATAATTAATAATATAATATTTATAGTCACAAGTTAGGATAAATTTTTATTTTATATATAATATTAGAAAGAAAAATTATATTAAAAAATTAAAATTTATTATTAATAGTTTTTTATTTTTTAAAAAAATTTAAGATATTTTTACCTATAATATGTCTAGAACTCATAATCTCTTAAATCATAATTGAATTGTTTTTTTTAGATAAAATAATTGAATTGTTAATGGTTTATAAGTGATTTTTTTTTTAATAAAAATAATTGTCTATTCTACTTGTTGAGAAAGTAGTTTAAAGAATTAATATATATATATATATATTTTAAAATTTACATATTTTGGTTAAAAACTTCGCAACATGTCTCAAAGGAAATGAAACTTTTAGAACTTCACAGATAAAAAGAAAAAAAAAAAAGAAGAATTTTGTAAATAAATTATGATTTAATTTATTTTTCGAAGCTTTTAATAATAATAATTGTAATAATAATATATGAATATATATTATAATCCATAATTAAAACCATAAAGAAGTCCCAAAATCTTTATGTCAGATTATCAAGAATAAACAACAGAGATTTGCGGAAGCCTACCTGAATCCATCTTGGAATGTTTAGAACCTTGAATCTCCCCTTCAGAGATAACGGGATTTCTTTGATATATCTTGAATTCCTGTAGTATTCTTGGGACCTGTATTAAACGAGATATTGAGGATTATTAGTTGGGGGTTATGTTCTTCCAAGAGATTTATAGGAGTCAAGGATTCTGTTCTACTGATGGGATATATAAGAGAAACTCTCGATATTCTCCCGGGACCATAACCTCTTATTTATAATAATAATAATAACTCTAGTCAACCCATCACAAATTAGGATTAGGGTTTCTACATAAGTGGGCTCATACTTTGTATTTGATGCACAAAAGCCCATCTGACTTAATTAGATCACTTTAATTGAACTTATTAATTATGATAGGTATTAAATACACAATTAACACATGAGTCCACATGATTTATCAAAATAAATCTAACAATAATAACAAAAGCATAAAGAAATTTTAATGAACTGTGATCAATGGCTTCAACTTGGACCAAGCAATCAATGGTGGTTGCGTCACAAACTCTGTTATCATGGTTGCGTCGCCAACTTAGACAATGGTGGTTGCGTCACATGGGATAATAATGGTTTCAACTTGGACCAAGCAATCAATGGCTTCCCGCCCATGAAAGATATTTCTTTTGTTTGACAAAAAGGGAATGGGCACGAGTTGAAGCCGAAAGATTCACGAATCCTTTGTGCAAATAGAAACACCTGCACATGCCCACTTTTTCTTTCCCCATAACACTATAAATACCTCTATGAACATCATCATTTTGAGCATTATACAAAGGTTTGTACCCCCCGAATCTGTTTGCTGTCGTTTTTCTTGGGGGATTCATATCGTTTTGATTCTGTTGTTACACTACTTTTCTTGTTTCTTGGATTTCATTACATTTCTGTTATAGTTAAATTTGGTTTGTTGCTTTAGCGTATCGTATACTAGTACGTGTATTTTGATTGATTACGATGACGGTCGGAGCCGGGATCACCGTGGCTGATGGGAACTTGAATGTGTTGGGGAAGTGCATTCTCAGAGATATTCATGATAACGTGCTTGTCATACCGGCTACCGGTGAAAACTGTATCAATGGCGCTTTTATTGGAGTTCAATCTGATCAGAAGGGTTGCCGGATGGTCTTTCCCGTTGGGAAACTCGAGTAAGTTCATTTTCCCCTTTTAACGACATAATTTCCTGATCGGACCCTAGGTTGTCGGTCGGCATTCGTTTAGCCAAGTGGAGGTCCTTTCTTTCTTTTTTCCTTTTTTTTTTTTAAATTCTTTTTTAAAGTTTTTCCTGGATATAAGAAAATTGGTAGTTGCTCATGACAAATGATGCCAAAGCAATTGAAGCGTCAATTTTTGACTGGAAAACAAAATGTTCTCTTTTTGAGATTGAATCCCAGGTTCGCAGTTAGTGATCAAATTTATTGGTTCTGGTTCAGTTTTGTTCAACTTTCTGGACATTACTCAGTGATTAAAAGAAAAATGGGTGAATTTAGTCCTAATCTTTTGCGATATGGTGTAGTTGGTTCTTATAATAAATTGTACATTTAGTTTTTTTATTCAAAAATTTTGACTTGTCTAATGAATAAATACATTAATTTATTATATATTAAGAAACTATTAAATAAAAAATAAAGGAAAAAAAAGGCCATTTACACCAAAACCGATGAACATTAGCAGCTACATTCACCAATTTTCCGGGATTAAAAATACAAAATTTCCCCTTTTTTTCGTTTCTGCACATAAGAAGTTCATCGGTGGATACTCATTTTCTATATGTTGATTTCAGGGGACTGCGTTTCATGTGTGTTTTCCGATTCAAGATGTGGTGGATGACTCAGAGGATGGGTACTTGCGGCCTAGACGTTCCCTTTGAGACCCAGTTCTTGATTGTTGAGGCCCTTGAGGGGCAAGATGGAGCAGACCAATCACCTATGTATGTTGTCTTCTTGCCTATTCTAGAGGGTGATTTCAGGGCTGTTCTTCAGGGGAACGCAAATAACGAGTTGGAAATTTGCTTAGAAAGTGGTATGCAATTCCATGCTGCCTTACCAATATTCAATTCCTTCTCCGCTTGTTGCAGGTGTGGGATAATTCATTTATTTACTGTTGCTGTGGATTGCAGGAGATCCTGCTGTGCAAGAATTTGAGGGAACCCATTTGGTTTTCGTGGCTGCTGGATCAGATCCATTTGATGTCATAACAAATGCTGTCAAGTAAGTTAAAAGAGTATTTTTTTATTATTATTATTTGTTTTCTACTCAAATTATGTTCCTGATTCAGAACTCAAGTGGATTTATGTGGTTGAATTAGTATAAATTGTTTGGATTATACTTGTGGATTCTTGAAGTTTAAAGTGTAATGATCCTTAGTTCGTTCTTTCCTAATCCTAGATTATCTCCTATCATATGGCTTGATTATTTTTACAGGACTGTGGAAAGGCATCTACAGACTTTCTGTCATCGTGACAGAAAGAAGGTATCTCCAGAATCATTCTGTTTCTTGATGTTTATTCGCAGAATGAGTGCATCATTTTAATCTCTCACTTTTTCATCAATCAGATGCCAGATATGTTAAACTGGTTCGGTTGGTGTACGTGGGATGCTTTCTATACTGATGTTACTGCAGAGGGAGTTAAGCAAGGAATACAAAGGTAGGTACCTTAGAGCACCAATTTGGATGCACAATCTGGTATCGCGGCGCGTACTTATAATTGACATGGTGGTGATTACTGAATATGTATCTGTTCATTTCTTGTAGTTTGGAGAAAGGAGGGATTTCCCCAAAGTTCATTATCATTGATGATGGGTGGCAAACTGTTGGAATGGATGCTTATGGTGTTGCAAGTATAGCTGATAATGCAGCCAAGTGAGTTCATTGATTTGAAATACTTCTCTCTCTCTCTCACTCTCTCTCTCTCTCACACACACACGTATATATATTCTATCACACCTAGCTAGCGGACATTTTTCTAATGATTTAAAAGTTCTTTCTCCCTTAGCTTTGCAAATCGATTGACTCATATCAAGGAGAACCACAAATTTCAGAAGAATGGAAAACAGGGTTATAGCGTGGAGGATCCGGCCATGGGACTTCGTCATATTGTTACTAATATCAAAGAACAACATGCTTTGAAGTAATGATACAGTCCGTTATTTCTTGATTCATAGAATATGCCAGTAATCTTGTGTTGATGAGGGTATTGTTTTTTTTTTTTGGCTCGTTAGATTTGTTTACGTGTGGCATGCTCTCGCTGGTTACTGGGGAGGTGTAAGACCAGGTGTTTCCGAGATGGATCACTATGAAACTAAGATGGCTTATCCAGTTTCATCCCCGGGAGTTCAGTCAAATGAGAATTGTGAATGTCTGAATAGCATTACAAAGAACGGACTTGGTCTTGTGAACCCCGAGAAAGTGTTCAACTTTTACAATGAACTGCATTCGTATCTCGCGTCCGCTGGCATTAATGGAGTTAAAGTTGATGTCCAGAACATCCTTGAAACTCTTGGGGCAGGACATGGTGGAAGAGTTAAACTTGCAAGGAAGTACCATCAAGCTTTAGAGGCATCAATTTCTCGTAACTTTCCTGATAATGGAATTATTTCTTGTATGAGCCACAACACTGATGGTTTATACAGGTGGAAAAAAAAAAAAAAAAAATCTTGATCCCGGTTTTTGTCCAATTTCCTTTAAATAAATAGTAAAAAGGATATAAAGGTCTGAATGTGACTTCACTTCCAACGCTGCAGTACCAAGAGAGCTGCTGTAATCCGAGCATCAGATGACTTCTGGCCAAGAGATCCTGCATCGCATACAATTCACATTGCATCAGTTGCATATAACACAGTTTTCCTTGGGGAGTTCATGCAGCCAGATTGGGATATGTTTCATGTGAGCACATAATAAATTCTCTCACTCTCTCTTAGCGAACATTGTTTGAATTCTTGGCCTGGCCCAAATCCATTTGGTACTGACTTGGGGAATTTTTTAAACGGCAGAGCTTGCACCCAATGGCTGAGTACCACGGAGCAGCACGAGCAATTGGGGGGTGTGCAATTTACGTCAGGTTGTCAACATTCTTATGGTCATTAATTTGATTTCATTAACAAGGAGGGTTTCTCAAGTTGGGTATCTTCTTCATCCGCAGTGATAAGCCTGGGCAACATGACTTCAATCTTCTGAGGAAGCTTGTGCTTCCAGATGGTTCCATCCTGAGGGCCAAACTTCCAGGAAGGCCAACAAGGGATTGCTTATTTTCTGATCCTGCCAGAGATGGCAAAAGGTACTTACACATTAATTATTTATTTCTAACAGTACTATATATTAACTATATATTAACTACTACTTATGTAAAACTTCCCAATCTTGATGAATTATATTTTACTGTTAAATGTGCAGTCTTCTCAAGATCTGGAATCTCAATGACTTTAGCGGAGTTATGGGAGTCTTCAATTGCCAAGGAGCTGGATGGTGTAGGGTAGGAAAGACAAATCTCATTCACGATGGACAACCAGGCACAATAACTGGATTCGTTCGAGCTAAGGATATTGACTACTTACCAAGAATCGCCCCAAAGGGATGGACTGGCAATGCTGTGGTATATTCCCATCTCCAAGGTACCTTCTTTATATATATATAAATTAATGAACAATAATCATTGATTTTTCCCAGACATTTTCCATCATACTCATCATGATCTGTATACTCCAGGGGACTTAATTTATCTATCAAATGATGCATCCCTTCCCATTACATTGAGGGCACGCGAGTACGAAGTCTTCACCCTGGTTCCTATCAAAGACTTATCAAGTGGCGCTAGATTTGCTCCAATTGGTCTGATCAAGATGTTCAATTCTGGAGGCGCAGTTAAAGATTTGAAGTATGAACTGGAGAAACCTGGAACCATTGTCTTGAAATTACGCGGTTCTGGTACATTTGGAGCCTACTCTTCTGTTCCACCTAAAAGGATAACAATTGACAGCAACGACACCGAATTCAACTATGAAAAAGCCTCTGGATTAGTCACCTTTGATCTGAGAGTTCCAGAGGAAGAATTATATCTGTGGGATGTCAACATTGAAATTTTGTGAATAAGAAATTGTCGGTGTTTAGGAATAACACTGTCAGGACTTGTTTGGTACGGTGTAAAATTACTCCACCATTACTTGATACTTTTGTCTCATTACTCCGGAATTTCGTAACATCTAACAGTTAGTTTTGGAGGTTTGGAAACAAAGAATAGAAGGGAAATTTGATTTGGAAATATAAATAAAGGAAATACTCTTTTCATGTTTTCTAAATTAAATCTTATATTTTTATTTTTTATAATATTAGATATTATAATTATGTGGTTATGTGAACATTTTTCATAATTTTTATAATTATATGACCAAAATAGTGACAATTTGGTATAAATAGTCCCCAGGTTATGATTATTTAATAGAATTAGTCCGCTAATTAATTTTTTTATTACATTAATTCTCAAATTATGTTAAATCGTGTGGATTGATCATTCAATTTCTCTTAAATTACCGTTAACATTATAGAAAAGAAAAAAAAAAAAGACCAAAAGCATTTTTGTGTTTTTAATTTTCGAAGTAAAAAAAAATTCTTCTCCTTCTTACCTTCAAAAAAATATACACCCAATTTTGTAACAATACTACTAAGTATGTATTTAAAACTTCACCAGTTATTATATATATATATATATGTATCTGTGTGTTTGTATAGTGTATCAAGTAATATGGATTGAGGAAACAGATGCAGCCGTTGCTGCAGGATGAATCATCGAACGCCTCCGATATATTTCTCGAGGAATATATGGACTATGATCTGTATGCTCTCTGTTGGATGAAAGCTATTCCTGTTGGACTATGATTCTGTATGCTTTCTTTGTTGGATAAAAGACAGTCATCTGCAGAAAACAAATGCGAAAAATGTGGAGCACCGCTACCTATTTGAACACTCCTCCACAGTCACAATGAAACAACATGGTTAATTAAATAAGACAAACCTTGCACACATAAGATGAACATATAAGGAGATAGTGGATATCCCAGTCGTAAACTCTTAGTTGGTTGGAATTGCATTGAAGGTTCTCCATTAATTAATATCTGAAATCGAACTGTAGTAATGTACTGCATGATTAAATCAATAACGTTCATGGGAAAATTTAGTTTTATCAGCATCCACTTCAAATATTGTCAATCCTCTCGATCATAGGCCTTAGTTATGTCAATTTTAATAGTATAACATTTGGACAATATTGATACCTCTCAGTAGCAATAATAATGTTATCAGTTATCAATCTATTACTCACAAAAGCACTTTGAGCCTCCACACTGTTTAAAATAGGTTTGATGCAATTAACTAACACCATAGAGAGAATTTTATACACCATATTACATAAATTGATAGGACGAAAATCAGCTATTGATATAGGATCCTTCAATTTTCTTATTATCATGATAAAAGTCTCATTCAGTTCATTTAAGGGGTTACCTTTATTCAAATAGTCCAAAAACATTTGTAAAATCGAAGGGCCAACTGTGTGCCAATGTGTTTGGAAGAAAGTATCATGAAATCCATCAGGTCCAAGAGCTTTTGTAGGGTGCATACTTTTGAGCGCAGCCCATATTTCATCCTCCGTGAAATGTCTATTCAAGCGTACTTTCTCCACCTCCGAGATCTGTTTGAAACAAATACCTTGGAACAAAGCATCATAATCAGTTTCTAACTGTTCACTGGAGAATAGAGAAGAGAAAAAAATCAACTGCCACATCAGAGAGGTCTTGTGGTTTGGTATAAACAACGCCCATATCATCCTTAATTTTATTTATTTGATTTCGTCAGTAGCGATGATTCGTGCGGTGATGGAAATAGGCAATGGTTTTATCCCCATGCATCAACTAATTAGTTCTTGATTGTTACCTCCAATATTCTTTTGCAGCCCTAGGAAGTTCTTGAAGCCGTGAGTGTAATCTCTGAATATCATCATCATGTGGGTCAGTTTTCTCCAGTTCAATCTATTGCTCACGGTTTTTTTTTTTTTATTTTATTTCTTTTGGGATAAGACTAAATTTCTTAGAGCTCCATGCATGTAGTTGCATTTTCAGACCTTCCATCATGTTTAAAATGGCACTAGGTGAGCTCCTAGATAAACCTGACCATTTTGTTTCAATCAATTCAGTGCATTCGGCCTCCTTCAACCACCAGGGCTTCACATGTTGCGGTCTTACGTGTCTACCACCATGAGTATGAGAAGCCTTTTTTAGTTTCAGCCATACTGCGTGGTGATCGGATGAAAGCATCGGCAGTGTTGTTACCTTACTGCTAGGATGTTGCAAGCAGAAAGTTTTGTTACCAAAAATGCGGTCAAACTTTGCTCTTGTCAATGCAGCCCTAGCCCTTTTGTTCCACCATGTATAGCGGCTATTGCCCATGAAGATTTCAGCCAACTCCATCAATTCAATCACACATCGAAAATCATGTATCAAATGCTGTGGTCGTCCTAGCTTGCTTGTGGTTTCACTCTCATATAACAGTTCGTTGAAATCCCCTAATACACACTATGGTAAGTGTCACGAGGTGTATGTCCTAACACACACATGCCAAAACACACAACTCAAAATCTCTCGGATGTTGAGGAAAGAAGGCAATAACAATCAAATACAAGTAATTACAGGCAAAGGCGCCCAACCTTACACTATATTCCAAATAGTAAAGGACACAAGTTACAAACATGTCTGCCTACAAACAGAGGTCACTCGAGCTGACACCCTAACCCAGATAGGAACAAGCACACAACTAGTCTACCTATCTATGCCTTCACGCCCTTTCTCTCTCTAGAACTACACTCTAGAGCTTCTCATTCTAACTTTACTAGAGACTATGAGAATATGAATCTGAGAATGAATATAATGAATGAGCTCTCTCCTTATATAGAGAAGAGAGGATCCCACAGATGACCGAGATCGTGACACACGTACAGAGATCCTCAAGGACCACAACCCAAGCCTGCAAGACTTCCTTGATCCACTAGGTCAAGAGACCAAGTCTTCATCTTTTAAGACTCTCTGGGACCTTCTAGAACCTTCCAAGTTTACCAAGTCTTCTGGTCGAGCCGCCTGCTTGACTTGACCATGATCTGCACCACTGCACGATCACGGCTAATCCACACGAACCATCATGTCACTAAACCATCTAAGTCTACTAGCCCAATCCGTCCATCAAACCATTGAACCAATGTGTGCCACTCTGGTCTGACACACTCCATAGCCAAGGCACAAAACCAAGGCATACCATGCGTGCACAAGCATGGTCATGTCATTTACTATTTGAGTCACCCCAACACGAGTCTCAAATGTCTAAGTTTGTCTTTCATAAATGTCTCTGACACCTATGACATGTTTTGAGCACACGAACAATGTCTCTGCACAGACGATAAACCCCCATCTTTGTATGCCTTGTGCCCCGGAATAAAAGGTCTCACAGTAAGCTTCTTTGACACCCAATTCTCCTTAGATCTCACAAATGCCTTCTCAATTGGACATTCCAATGACCATAAAATCCCGTCACATATCCAACCCCCTCATGATGCCAATTAGAAACATGAATATCTATATGTCCAAGAGAATAACTTACCAGCCGAACATCCACGTACATTCTCCACCCATAACATAGCTAAACCCCCTCCAAGCCCAATTCTGTCAACAATAAATCCATTCTTGAAACCCAATTTAATCTTCAAGGTAGCCATATTAATAGATTGCATTTTGGTCCCATAAAAAAAAATAATATCTAGATTATGAGATCGAACAAGGGTCTAAAGTTCTCGAATTGCTCGGAGAAATCCTAATCTCTGGCAATTCCAGCTAATACAACTTATGGAGCTCAACAGGGTTGCCACGCAACCTCTCCCATTGAAATCTTCTTTTTCTTTGAGTTCGAAACCTTCATGGCCTGATTTATTCCAGATGAATCTTCACTGGTGGTGCGTTTCTTTGAAGTTAACTGCATGGGGGATGTGGTTTTCGTCACCTGTGCCGAAGGATCACCTTTATCATTAGTTGGTGCTTGATGTACTGGAGTATCACTTGGAGATGAAGAAACTATCTGTCCAGAATTTTTAGTCAGGCTTACATCATCCATGGGAACCAACGACGGAGACCCTCCCTCAAATTCTTCTGCTCGTTGTTCAGTATATTGGGGATTTTTTATGGCAAAAATTTGTTCCCAAAAAACATGATCCACCCCTCCCATCGCCATAGTTAAAACATGATTTGACTTGTCATTATTTTATAAATAATAGTAATTAATAAATATTAATTTTAAATATTAACCTATTAAAAAAATTACTTTAGGGTGATTAAAGTAATTTAATATCTTTAATATGAAAAGAAAAAAAAAAGGTAATTTTTTTTTTAATTATTAGACAAGACTTCATATTTTTTTGAAAAAGAAATTTGTTTTCTAATTGAAAAAATTAAAATATATCTTGTTCTTGTATATAAAAAAAAAAAATTAATTATAGTAGTTATAAATTATTTATTAAAAAACAATTATTCTTCTACAGTATATAAGGCTGTTTTTGGATTGAAATTATTTTTCAAAATTTCACTCAAACTTAAAAAAATAAGCTGTATTTATTTGGACATCACCTGACAATATTCATGTCTGGTGAGTTGGCACAAAAAAAAAATGAACAAAAAATTCACCCACTTACTATAAATATTCAATATATTCATATAAATATATAACTCAAATAACAATATCATCATTACACTAATAAAATATATTATTTTTGTCCCTCACTTATTAGACAACTTCTTAACTTGTCCCATCTTACTCCTCGTTTTTCACAATTCATTCAACTCTTTTTAAAAAAATGAGCAATCTTAAAAAAAGTTCCAATCCAAAAATATCTTAATTAACTTATTTTAATTATTACAATAGGTAAGAACTTACTAAAGTTATGACATGAATGTTATTATTATTCTTATTTTGGAAACTAATATTGAATCAAGAACCCATTTTTATTCAGAAAAAAAAAAAAGAAAAAAAAGAAAAGGGTGTATATATAGAAGGAAAATTGGTCATTTTAGTCCCTAAACTAATTTTGTTTGAACAAAAGAGTCTCTGTTCTTTATTTTTGGATAAACGATCCTCATTCTTTTTTCATTTGGACAAAATGGTCCCTGTTTTTAATTTTTGGATAAATGAATCATCATTCTTTTTTTTTTATTTGGACAAATGGATCCTTTTAACCAATTTTATTTAGAAAAATGTATTAATTTTTACATGATTTAATATTATTTTACATAGTGTGATGATAATTATTTCATTTTATTTTTTAATTTCTCATAATTTCTCTCTTCTCTTATTATATTTTTGGACAAAAATTAGTCAACAGGATTCATTTGTCCAAATAAAAAAAGAATGGAGATTCGTTTATCCAAAAATAAAAAATAAGGACCCTTTGTCTAAAAAAAAAAAAGAATAGAGATTCATTTATCCAAAAATAAATAACATGAACCCCTTTGTTCAAACAAAGGACCAATTTTCCTATATAGAATAATTTTGGAGAGCACATAATGAAAAAAAAAAATTAGTAATTACTTTTGACGACAAATACCCTGATTCAAAAAAATATATATAGAATAATTGGTATTTAATTTTAATATTTTTTTGTTTGGTGACTAAAATACTAATATTTATATATATATATATATTAAGAATAAAAAAAATAAAGATCGAAATTATTAAACATTAAAAAATTAAAAATTAAAAATTAAATTTATCCTTTTTTCTTTTCTTTTTTTTTAATAAAAGCTTCTTAATCTCTACCATGACTCTCCTAAAACAAAAAACTTCTTATTAAATTTATCAAATATTATATATACCATCAAAAGAGAAATTTATCTAACCAATAGAAAAAATAATAATAAAAATTTTGCTTAAAAATGACCAAACTTTGTACGACTTACACCATCAAATTGTTTTTTTTTTTTTTTTTGGTAAGTTACACCATCAAATTGTTGGTAATTACCTTTTGTTATTAAAAATTCTACAGGCAACAATGTTTTATTTTATTTTTTTTGAAAATTTTTTAATCACCTCTTAAAACATAAATAACTATCGACTCAGTTACATATAAATTAACAGATAAAAAATAAAAACATAAAACACTTTTACAAAAGTTTTGGAATAGCTGGAGTACCAGAAATGAGAGCAGAGACCACTACTGTACCGCTGGTGATTACATCTTCCTGCAAACTCTAGTCTTTGGTGAAGTAGTATCGACAGTTTTTGATAACATTTGGACACGAGGCAGTATAAAGCACAAGAGGTTGCAAATAATTGTTGTGAAAACCAAAAAGCTCACATACAAAGATCTAGCCAAGGAAGATTTTCTTCTAAACATATATATATTAAAAAAAAAAAAAAAAAAACCTATGCATAAACTTTAGCACAAAGGCCGCGGCCACCTCCTCACTGCATGTTGAAACCAACAAGCTAGATAATTTTTTTTCCCTTTTTCGTAATTCAATAAGCTACATGGTTATACAAAGTTTTGTCTGGCTTTCATTCCCACAGTTCACCAAAACTTAAGTGGAAAAAGGAACTGTTTACATATCCACGTTACATGGACTACTACTTAGCGCCCACGAGCACGACCTCTCCCACGTCCTCTGCCACGCCCACGGCCCATAGGTTTTCCTACATCACAAAATTAAAACAATTTGAGCTAAAATTGAAGAAAGGAATTAAGATATGTCCAGAAAGGGGAACTTTAAGCTGGACAGAATACCTGCTACGGGCTTCTTAGGCTTAACCCTCGGAGTCTCTTCCACAAGCAAAGTTTCCAGATTTAGGCTGTCGGGTAATATATAATACCGGATGTTGTTACCCCTGACACTTAGATGATCTAGAGTAATTGGATTTTTACCCTTGGGAGTTAATTTCACCGTCTTCAAATGTGTGTTCATGCTAATATCCACTCCTGAAACAATTCCCAAAATGAAAATAAAATGAAAAATTAGCACTCAAATTTATAACTATATGCCATCATGATGCATGATTGACAGAACATCATAGTAACTTTGGTAACACCCAATACAAACCTATTTATTCAAAAGAGAAAAAGAAAAGTAATTTTTGAAGATTTATATGAACATGTCTAGCTATTCATATATGAACAAATGAAAATGCAAAGGGACGAACACAAATAGAATCCTATGAAAAATCCTACAAATAGAACTACTGAAACAAAAGAATAACAATAGTAAGATAAGAATTTGAAATAAATAGATATTTCGATATTCCCATGTGGTTCAGATAAAAGAAAGGAAAATATTTACTCAGTCCTATTGTTCTGTTTAGACTTGATTTCTAAGACCTAAATTTATTGAAAACAACATAAAATTCTTCTGTTTCTAAAGTTTTTATAGTTAAAGCTAGGTTTTTAATAGGTAGCCAGTGGTTGCAAAATATACTTCACTGGTTTTAGCTCTTCTATTCCACATCAACTCATGACAACCACCAGCCTTTCTCTCCATCTTTGCTTCTATCATATAAAAATCACCAAGGTTCTCGTGTGCAACTAGTTAAACATAATAATACCAATGCTTCTAAAGACCTCCATGAATGAATTACAATAATATAGACAAACAGTTTTAGGACATTTATACGAGCACATACTGTGATACTGAAGTCATTTTATTTAAAAGCTCCGCCAAACATGCACCATTCAACTCCAAGATGCAGTCTTTTCAACTTCTGGATATCCAATCTTTCATTTATATTGTTCCGAAAAGAACAAATAAAAGAATCTATGTCCTGTTTACCCTGGTGACTTTCCCATCTATTTATTTTCTCTTTCAAAAGAAACTTAATTCTTCATCCCTCTAGGCACATAATCGGCCCGAATGTGTCCCATACTTTTTTTTTTTTTCCAACTCCTTATTTTGTCCAATTTTTTCACAGGTTTTTTTTTTTTTTTTTTTTTCCAAAAGAGATGGAAGAAAGGACATAGACTAATAGACATTAGGGACGATATCGGCCAATGATCTCCCTCTAGGCTTTATCAACCTTAAACCAAAAATCTTCTATGATCTGTGAAGTAATAGACATTGTAATATTTCTTAGGCTACAGATACTATCATATAAACTATGGAATGAACAAAGAGAATACCTGGGTTCAAACCCTCAATTATCTGTATCTAGGAGACAAAAGAGACAAGGAATTCAGTACGACAAATTACTATGAGTCAAGTAAAGTTTTTATCCAAAAATTTTAAAGTCCCCGGTTTAGGAAATAGGAAGGAAAACCCTAGCCGTCAATTTATCATCGAACTACATTTAAAATAAAAGTAGACCAACCATAATCAGAAGAAAACAGAGAATAATCCAAAAAAAAAGCATAAGAGAGAGGTTGAATGTGATTTACCTGTAATGGTGCCATGAACTACAGAGCCATTTTTGAGTTCAATGGAGACAGTCTCATTGTTCAACTTCATCAAAAATCTAAAATGGTTAACAGCAACGAATCAAATCGCAGAGAAAAATCTTACACTACGAAGGGGTCAATTGGATAAGTATAGAATTTAAACACGTAAACAAATAAGTGGATACGAACCTTACAAGCTTCATCTTTGGTGGAGAAACACAGATTTAGGGCAAGAAAGCGGGAGATCTACTAGTCCTTTTTAAATATTAGTGGTGTCTCTGGTAACTGGTAACTGGTAAGAGCCAATTAGGTACGACGTCGTAGGTTCATTCTGCTTTCTTTATAATCTATCCTATCAGTTATGTTTAATAAATACAGAAAGAGAATTACCAAAAAAATAAAAATAAAAATAAATAAATAAATAAAGAAAGAGAAGAGATAAAATAAGTTGTATCGTTAAAATTTAGTTTATTTATTTATTTTTTTTTTTTATCATCAATTAAAAGTTTATTAAGAACAATTTATCAGAGTTTGAGTGCAGTGTTGTGGCTTATATCAATAGTGGTAAACCTTTTCATTTCGAGGGTTTCAAGGGGGCGATGGCAAGATCATGGAAATGTGCTTCCTTTTCGATTCAGAAGCTAGATGACAAGTTACATCAACTCTTTTTTCTCTGTACAGAAACGGTGGAGCATGTTATCCATAATGGGCCATGGACGTATGAAAACCAGTTGGTTTTAGTAAGGCCATGGCAGCGTGGTGTTAGGCTATCCTTGCAGGATTTCGACACTACACATTTTTGGGTCCATATTGTGGGTTTTCCTCACTATTGTTTTACGATGGATGAGGGTCTTAAACTTGCTAAGTCGTTTACTTCGTGCTCCGAATTGCAGTTGCTAGAGATAAATCTCATGGCACTAATTTTTTTCGACTTAGGGTTCTTATCAACACCCGAAAACCCCTGCAGCGAGTGGTTCAGGTTAATCCACCAGATGGGGTGGTTCATTGCGCCTTGCTCAAATATGAACGTCTACCTTCGCTGTGCGTTTCTTCTATGGTGTGTTGGGTCATCGGTACCGGAACTGTGATAAAGACGGGGCTGCTGGAAAAGATGTTAAGGAGATGATGTATGGGCCTTGGATGGGTGGCGTTGATAATATTAGGGCAATCAAATTATTCTCAATCAATGATCCACAGCAATTATCTGCACAGGTGCATGACAATCTGCATGAAGATGAAGATAGTGTTATGCAAACTGCCACGATGCTATTAGGAACTGATGGTGTTTTGACATCACAGTCGGCGGCGTTGGCAGTGGTGGATCCTGGCAGCACTGATGCGGTAACAACAACTACTGACTTGGTGTGTGCTCCCCAGCAGTCGACTCCTCCTAAGAAACGCATGGCGAATAGTTCATTGGAAGTTAGCAAAGCGGTTAGTGGTCTTGAGGCTCCAAAAAAATTGAAACGTTCAACGGTGGAGGCTGCGGTGCAGCCCCGCCGATCCCAATGAGTTGCATAAGTTGGAATTGTCGAGGATTGGGATCTCCTCGAATAATTCAGATCCTAACTCGATCTCACAAACCAGAATTTTTATTCATTATGGAGATAAAATTATCTTCTTCCCGTTTACAGCATTTAAAGACTACTCTTGGTTTTAATAACTGTTTTATGGTGGATCGTGTGGGTATGAGTGGGGGTTTGGCATTGTTTTGGCATGATAAATTTGATATTCAATTATTGAGCTACTCTAAGAAT
>JAXGGT010000162.1:15264144-15297059 GCA_035583425.1 Marsdenia floribunda | reverse complement strand
TTCCTAGATCCCTCCATGCGAAGATTAAAAAGCCTATTTTCATTTTTGTTGTATGCCAAAAAATGATCATTTTATATGAAATGAACAAGTATAATACATATCCCAAAAAAATGTCTTCCATAACAAAACAACCAGCAAAGATCTTCCTTACTCTTTGTTTAAATTTTCCATGAAATGAAATGGTGAAGTCACCAGTTTTCCAGTTTCAGTTCAGACTTAAATAACTCAACTCTACAAATATAAGGAAATTTGAGGCATCCATAGCGAAAATGAGAAGCACTAAACTAAACTTTTTGCCCTAGGAAAAGAAAACGACTGTCCTCAGATTTGTGTCAAGGAGAAATATATTATACCTGTACATAAAACTCCTCAAGAAAGTTAAGGTTGCAGATCTAATTCGCCAATTGGAATCACTGGCTGAAGACAGTATAAGGGATACAGCTCTCTGGAGATGTGGTTCACGAAAAACCCTCCATTTTAGTAATTCAAAAGCTGCTTTAGCCAGAGTTGCCAGATCTTTATATGATGTTTCCTTCACATAAAGAATAACAACATTATGTAAAAAGACCAATCAACAGCAAACTGAAAGTAAGTTTACATGGCATCATCTTGAATTTTCCCTTTTTTCCTCCATTTCTTCAAATTTCACAAATACTTTCAACTTCCAGCTTATTAGTGTGTCCAGTTTAGCATTTTCCACCACTAACAGAATAATACAACTTCCTCATGAAAGAAGAAAAGAAGCACCTGAAGTTTCATGTTCCAGAATATCCTTCACAACTTTTGTGTGTTTGTGTGCATGTGTTTTTGGGATAAGTTGCTTTGTGAATCTATCTTGAAAAATAAACCAAACTCTACTCCTGAGGGGGAAATTGAAGAAGGAAAAATTCATATTATAAAGTTCAGCTTATCCAGATTCAACACTTTTCTTTTACTAGTAAGTAACAGAAAAATAGAAGGAACAAAAATCATGATCGGTGGCATCATGATAATTAAAGAACCTAATAACTTCCATTCTATGACTCTGGATTAGGATTCAATTAAACAGCGCCATGATAAGTCAACATTTTCTAGAACTTGAAATACTTGATGAGAGAGAAGCATGCAAGTTGCGATCCTCAAGTATAATAACAGAGAAATAACACCCTGACCTACACTACACACCTGCAAGGAGATCACAGAGGGCAAAAGGCCCACAATAACATCCAGCAGCACTGATGATCTTCCAGACTTTAAAGATGAGATGACGAAATAGAAAACCTGTACATAACACATAATTGATAAAAGTAGTACAGGCTAAAACACATGTGATAATGCATTCTTAGCAAATAAATAAAAAAAAATAAATATAATAAACTACCGTTTCAATCCAATTAACATCATCCCGAGCATGGTCTTTTGGTATCTTGTTATCTGTCATTTTATCTTTGGGAATTTCAGAAATGTCAGACGGACTAATATTTTGGATAGTCATTGCAAGTTCTGAAGCTTCCTGTACCAAATATTGATCCCAGTTTCTTACAGCCAAAGTTTCATGTATGTCACTGGTGTCCCCATTAGAAAAACTAGGACAAGAGAAGGATTGATGAAGCCGAATGTTTGAGCATATCACTGAGAGGGTAACACCAATTGATTCCCTCACCTGTCCAAAACAAATTCAATAAGAGCAAAAGCGTGAATTCTTCACTAGATTCCTACTAGACCCAATTATGCTCACAATAACTAAGGTAAGGAGCTCAAATGCTTTCCAAGAAAATGTTCCAAACTCAACATACAAAGAAGAAAAAGGGACTCTTCAGGGGAGGAGAAATTCTACACATCTGGTTGACCACTATAGTTTTTACAAAACGAAATTACTAATTGTTAACAAATAAATTTGTCCAAACTATAGAGTTACTAATCATTTACATACCAGGGTAGATGGGTGATGACTCAAGCACAGGCATGGAAAGATGCTCAATCAATCAGATTCAGCAATACAAAGAATAACTAATAGGTAGAGAATCAGGGACAAAGATAAACCTTCTCTAAGACTACAATGCAAACTATATTGTGGTTGATTCAAATAGTTTCACCAAAAGCATGTCATTATTTCAATAATGCATACTGTCCTAGAATATCTAAACTTTTGAGGGTGTTGAACTAAAATAGGAAACTTATGATAAACTTGCTGGACAAATTTTTTAAAATATATAGGGCTGTTGGAATTATGGAGGTCCGTAACTACTCCACCACAACTAGAAAGAGAATACAAGAATCTATCATCAGTTTGAAAAACTTGAAAATACTTGCATTAGAAACCCTACAAAGCACTGGATAGGAAGCAAACAAACTTGAATTGCAATAACCCTATGCTTCTATTCCTTTCCTTTTCCCTTAGTTAGATGATGCTTAGAAACCAAAGATAACAAAGAAAATCATACACGCTACAAGGCTAGGTATTAGTATAGAGGAAAAGCTAAGGTATTATATCAAACCCAATAATTATTTCTTACTTGAGCTGATGAATGCTTCATGTTACTAAGCAACTCCTCCAGTAAATTGTGATGAAGCTGTATTTCAGGGACAAGCATTCTGGGTGGGGATACTTCAATAAGTGCAACTGCAAGAAACGTGTAACGCTTAGCAACTATGGCAGAAGTAACCGTATTGCTTAATGAGTTCATCAGACAATCCATGATCTTCTGCCTAAGAAGAGGAATCCTTAAGCCATGTCTTCCCTTCCCTGTAACAGCATAACGAACACAAGCTGCCCACTCTGGGATAGATTCAACAGACGGGGAAGCAATAATATTCTGCAACTGAACCATCATCCAGTTGTCCCAAACTTCTGAGATGCCAGAGACATCAGAATGCATTGCTCCTGCCAATGCCTCAGCTGCAACACACTGTTTCGACCTCTCCTGAGCATTAACAAATTCTTCCAAAGCATTTTTAAGTGCTGATAAAACTGGGAGACCACACTCCTGAATTAGCCGCTTGAAAATTTTGGCAATGTTCGAATAAAAAGTGTCATAACCCAGTAAAGAAATCCAATTAGGAGTGCGAGGCCACGAAGAAGAAAAATCAAAATAGAAACGGGTTATTGATTTGTCTGCCAAGCTTTGAAAGGAAGAGTTTCCCGGATTTCCTCTGGAGGATGTGCCATCAATATCAGTAGTTATATGAACATGAGCAAGACTATTCAGTGTTTCTTTAAAGAACTCCTCTTCTTGAAAGACATCACGCAAAGCTCCTTCAAGCAAAGACTTGGTTTTCCCCTGAAAATCCCCTGAATTGTCAGCAGCCACTTTGTGCGGTGATTCTTTCAACAGTGTATTCAAAGCTGAGATAGCTAGTATTCGCGTCTGTGGAAGCTGACTTTTCAAATTTTTCAGGAAATGGCCTGAAAATTTTTCAAATATTATATTGCAATCATAAGGAATAAATAACTCCAAAGACTTTAACCAAACAACTAACCTGCAGATTCACTAAGAATTTTTGGTGATGAATCTGTATCGCTTCTAGATGCCAAAGCCAACAGCAGTAGAACCCTATTGGCCATTAGATTATACCTGAAACAAGAGAAAGAACTAAGCCAATATCTGAAATTTAAAGTACTAAGGGTCCAGACATGTAAATACCCCACAAATCACCCTCTACAGATTAAAATTTTTAATGCCATGATTTTGATGGATGATTGACACCAAGCAAGCAGAAGACAAGACTGAATATAGATAAAATTTAGAGAAGATGGGACCACAAAAAAATTAGAGAAAAAAGGGAAGAATAAGAAGAAAAGAAAGAGATATTTACCTCCAGTGCAAGTTACTGTTTTCAAAGCTCATGGAACCAATCTCAGAAACCAAAACCGAGAAATCAGTAGCATTTGAGTGATTGTTTGTTGTCTTGAAAATGCTCTTAGATACACCCGAAAAATATATATTGAACTTGACAAAAAGCTATTGAACACCAAAAGAAGTTTTACAGAGAAAAGAATCAACCAGAAAGAACAGATAATGAGAAAGAAAAAGAAGAAAATAACTTCCAAATTATCTAATAAAGCAACTAACCTCGTTAATCGCTTTCTGAGCTTTTAGTGATTCATGATGGGAGCTTGCAGGAGAATGAAAACATTATCGCACATTATCAGACGTTATAATGCAACATCCTGATCAATCAATAGTTAAACTTGAAAACAATGTTACCTCGAAAGAATTCCAAGAAGAAATGAAGAAAGAGCCTTTCCATCCTAAAAGTAGACACAAAATAAAAAGTTTTAGTGGAACTTATTAAACCAACATTTCAGATAATTGATTTCCTATAAATAATTACCGTTGTCAAACGCTTGAGAACAGTTTGTGTTGAAAGCACTGCACAAGAACCTAAAACAACATGTTCTGGTGAACTGGGAAGCCTTAGGCTATCAGTGAGACTGTAGACACAGTTTGAAATGGTAGAAGGCCATCTTTTCAGCATTTTCAGAAGAGATTTCACAGCATATCTAGCAATATCAGAAAGGAAAATTTACAGATTTGTGAAGACATCTTGTTGCACAATACTAGCACAGAAATCTGATTAGGGCTCACACGAATATGGTGCCAAATTAATTTTTAAAGGATTGCACATACTAAAAAATTGAGAATGCAACAACCTGGAAGTTCAGATCTTTCATGCATTTAAAATCTCAACTCTCAACACATACTCATTCCAAAGGCCATTCCAGGTTATTCCAAGCCTTATTCCATTGGTAAGTGTACATATACATTCTACTATTCATAAATTAAATCACATAAGATCCTTACACCTCCCCTTTTAGCCCGACTAACAATAGACTCGTACATAGTTTAGTATATAAACTATCTATCCGCTTAAGCTTTTAGAGTAGGTAGCAATTTAACTCAATTTAACATGGTATCAGAGCTGAAGGTCCTGTGTTCGAATCCCTGCTATTGCCCCCATTTATTGATTATTGTGCACGTGTTGGGCCTTGTTAAAAAAAATTTGTGATCGGCCCACACGTGAGGGGTGTGTTAAGAGGATAAATTTAACCCCTCTCTATCAGCTTAAGCGTAGGTGGCAATTTAACTCAATTTAACAAGGGTCATGTGGACAGCATTTTTTTCAAGAAAAATTATATTTAAATTTTGGAGGGAACCTAAATTACATATATTTTTAAAAATTTGAAATTTTGATAGTTAAATATTAAAATTTTAATGAACGCAGTTGAAAACTTATTTTTTAAATAACTAAAAAGTTGGTCAAATATTTTTTTTCCCAAAAGAAAACTTGTACAGATATACCCCGTATCACTTTCTATTCACGTAATGAACTGTAAATTGAGAATAAACTAATAGAGAAGCCTAACAGCAATTGGTAAGTTAGAGAATAAATTTCATAAGATCAAGAAAATCCTTTTTTGCATCTTCACGGTTTCTGCCACTGAAACATCAGGACATATACGATACAATCATTGGCCAATTAGAAAGAAAATGATACAGGATTCGAGAACGTACGTGCGGACAGTTTCATAGCTGTGTAAAGAGAGACTGAGAAGATCATTCATCAGGAGAAGAACATTTTCAGATGGAGATATATTGCAACTCGTCCGGAACAGATGATATGCTGATTGTGAGGACCTCCAAGTATTGTGCATATATGCTTTGTCAATAAGTGCCCATCGTGGCCTATAATGAAACAATATCTTTAGAAGGAAAAGAGTGAAGGTGGGGGGAAAAAAAAAATCAGAAGAAACTTCACCTTCTTTTTCCCTTAGCATGAGATGACACTACAAAATTAACGGGGGGTTCAATTATAGCAGCAGATTCCAGCTTCCAGGCCTGCCTGTGATTTGACCACTCCTCATATTCTGAACTACCTGTGGAAACATGAGAAAATAAGGGAAGACAACAATAATGAGGAAAAAGAAGGCGCACAAATGTGTACTTACCATAGTTCCCTAGAGCATCCATTATACGAATGACAAGTAACAACAAAATACTATCATCAGATTTTTCCTCCAACAGATATCTGCAAATAGAGCAACAATTAAATTCAGTGTAAACAACCAATGGATGGAAAGAAGATATAGATAAATGAGAGAGAGACAGAAGACTTACTTGCAAGTTGCATGAATAACATCAGCAGCCTTTTCGCGTAATGCTGTACTGCCAACACATGAACCTGTTGCTCCAGCAATTAAGAAAGAAACATGCCCAGGATCTTCAACCATCCCATTCATAGAGGATGGCCTGAAATCAGGCAAACAAGATAAAACACCTTGCAATGAAGAATCAATGCGCAAAAGAGTCACTTTCAAGTGCTCTTTCTCATTTCCTGGGCATCAGAGAGTATAAGATATCAGCTGAAGCAATATTGCCCATAATTTTGAAATAGCTGAAATTTTATTAAAATTTCAAATTTTGTACCAGAGTACATCTTAGATGTTCTTGCATTTAATATGTTAAATATAAACATATTTATGTAGCAACTAATCATACCAAACCATAGGACATAATTTAGACTATTGATATAACCAAATATTGCAACAAACAAGACCGTAGGTCCTTTCCGATATCAAAATTCTGCAAGTGTCCATAAGGACAATAAAAACAGATCCTACAAAATAAATATGTGAGCCAAAATATCAGAATTACACCACCTGGATCAGAATGGATCTTAGACTGCCATATCTTCCCAAGGTCATCCAAACCACCTTCCAAATGCAAATTCAAAAGTTCATTTGCAAATTGAATTTCTTCATTGCAAGGGATATGCCAATTAGGACCAAGCGGCAGTTTGTCATCTAGAAAATCTTTCGTGCTGATCCATTCTTCAAGTGAAGCTGCCACAGAATGATGCAAAACACACCTGTGAAGCAAGCAAGCCAGTCATATTTTTTTGGCAGCTGCACTCGTTACAGAGAGAAAGGTATATATGAATATATGGACACTATATTCTCTAAAATTGATTATATTGCATCATATTAATCATCAAGAAGATGAAGGAATTCCACAGACTTGTATTGATCAATGGGATAATAGAGGACCAGGCTTCCAAGGAGAGATCTGAGAACATGATCACCAGCACCATTGACCTGTTAAGATTATATGTCATTATCATAATACAGAAATACTGTAAACAAAATGAAAAGCTAGAGTTTGGTCTAGTGTTTTCCTAAAGAAACCAAAACATAACATGGCAGAACAAACCTTTCAACATTACAAGCATATGTGATCATGGCAAATGTCACATATTTAATATTGATGATAATGATCCTCATAGATTTGACCCTTGTATATCTAAACTCTAAAACTAGCATTGCAGCTGACTTTGATGAAACTCAAATAAACTCCATCTTTCTCGTCTCCCACACCATCACCCTTCCCTCTACACACTCTCTTTTTTCCTCTGTCAAGACAAACTTGATTTTCCTGATGAAAGCTGAAATGTAATGCTTAAGGTTTCTTCATGAAATGTAGAATGTATATGATTCTGATTCATATTTATCAGTACAGCACCAGTATTCAATATGCCTAAAATGATCTCTAAATGAATTAACATGTTACTTGAGATGATTTTGTTTTTGACTTGTCTGCTTTCGCAGATCAAGAAAAATCGTAGAGGTGTCAATCATGTCGGGTTCATATAATTGTGTTGTTGAGTTGAATTAAAATAATTACACAATCTGTTAACCCGAACCAACACAAAAATGTTGAATCCCAACCCAACACAAAAATTAATTGTGTCAATCTACCACCAATTATAACACATATATAATCCGAAACTTATTACCAGCAAACACAATTACTCAATACCAACCCATTAACCCGAATATTTACATATTTTAAGTTATAAAAATGTTAATGGTATTTAATTTAATTACATATAAAATATTAAAATTAATAAATTATTTAATAATAAATTAGAATATATAATTAAAAGTAGTAATAATAATTAAAATAAAAAATTAATTATTATTCAAACAGAATATGCATGTTCAACTGTTTACAACCCGAACACAATTATTATTAAACGATCGACCCGCTCTTACCCAATCCTAACCCACTAATTTCGTGTTAGATTTTCACATTAAATCCAGTATTGCCACCCCTATAAAATAGCTACTTGTTAGATTGCTGATATTTAACAGATCCATAGCAGAAAATGAGAACCTTCCAAGATGTGGAATCGAAGGCTGAAAAGATTGCTTCTTTAAACTCATCCTTGTAGCGAAGCAGTGAAGGACCCGCATAGCTAATCGCAACCGATAATACTTTCAACTGATACTCAATAGCTGTTTCAAGGGCAGGAGATAGAGTTGGCTTTGCCTGAAAGAAATGCACTCAGTGATCACAAAGAGCAAGTCACTAAGTGTTAAGGTATAAAGACAAGCACCAATTTCAGAGAACAAACCTTGCTTGTCATTATTGCATCAAAAGTTTCTCTCCCTCCATAACCTGTGATTGGAGTTTCCCTTAAAGAAGATATAACAGAGAGCAAAATTGGCTCAACAAGGTTAACAACAGCCTCTTCAGGGTTTGAGTGAACACAGGCACAGCAAAGTAGTCCAACCTCAGCAATTGCACCAGGAAGAATATTTGATCTAACAAACTTTGAAATTTTGTTTAAAGCCTGTTCAAAGAATACAAAAATTAGCAAGCAGATAAGAAGGAAACTTAAAGCATTGTCATTAACACATTTTTCCTTCTCCAATGATGAAACAACACCTGTTTATAAAGTGGTCTTGAGAGCTTTCCAAATAGGACTTCCAGCATGCAAAAGTAATAGGGACCATCATCAACCAGAAATGTTCCAGAAGTTGTAGGTGAAGGAGCTCCTTCATTCCTGCAGCACCACAAAAGTGATATTTCTGTATGGACATTTGGAATGAAAAATATCTCAAGAAGCATATGAACATTCTTGCTTACAAAACACTACAAGGTTCCAAGTGTTGGAGTAAAGAAAAGAGACGGCACAAGAATTCATCAAGCCACTCAGAAAAGTGAAATCCTGGTAGAAGTGATAATTCTTCATTGTTGTCTTCCAGCAGAGCCATCTAAAAGTCAAAGATAACCCTGACAAAACCTTCTAAAAGATTATAGATGTAATAAGAGATGTGAATTAAATATTGACACTTACATTGGAAAACAATGAACCAATAAGTTGCATGGTTGCCAAGGTTTTGGGTGGATCATTGGCATCCATACCAAGTAATGCATTTGACAAAGAAATCATCAGAAGATCAACAAATGAACTAGCACCAACAACGTCCTCTAGATTTACAGAAAGCGCACACAGACTAGTGAGAAACAGCGACCGGCCAGCAAATGCGACAGATGCCACTGCAGTCTTCAACTGATGAGTAGCTGTGACCTAATCAAGAAATCAAAATTGTTCAATAAAAAATGAAAGAGATCAGCATAAATCGAAGAATAGACATTCTTCTTACCAGAATTTGCAATCCAAGAGATAAAAAAGATCTTTAGGGAAAACATGATTAAGATACAATTTTGTCCTTAACTAAATTCTAAGTAACAAGTTACGCGCTTACTGTTTCCAAAGCCATATGAAAGCGAGATGCTAAAAATGGTAAAACCAGTGATGGTTCCACGTAAGATAAAATAGAAGTCGCAGAGGCAACTGTTTCAGAAAGATGTTCATTTTTGCTGTATTGACCACGATCAATCAACTTCAGCAATGTCTTAACAAAAGAAACCCTATCAGACTGCTGCAGGATAAATTTGCTTTCTTTGTCATTATTTTTGCTCCTGCATATTGAGTTCTTCAGTCAGATAGAGATTCACATGTTAATGATAAAGATGTCTCCTCATAGGTAGTCTTACATTTGTTCATGTTGCAAGCGTTTCTGAAATATGTTCACCAAGTAGAACAAGAACCTCTCCAGTGCATAAGTCCAGCGTCCGCCATTTGAAGGATGGTAATATCTATATGATAAACAGGACAAGAGAATCTTATCTGAGAATCAGTTACTCTCAGAGATGAAATAAACAAATAGTGGAGAACACATACTGCTCTAAAAGGTCAACCAATTTCTCAAGATACTGCTGTGTAGATCCTCCAGGTTTTATTAAATAAACCTGCATCGTAAATAAATAGTCACTTAAGTCTGACCATCAATTATCTAATCTAATTTTATGAACTGCAGGTGGCATCGAAAAACTAGCTTACAATTGATTTGGCAATAGCCTTTCCAGGAGTGGATGTTCTATTTGAAAATAAAAACCTTGTATTCCTTGGAGCATCTACAGGGAATGGATTGGAACCACTCCCATTAGCCACAGGAACCTGTAAATTGCAATTGAAGGTCAGCAATGCATTTGTACGTGACTTATAACTTTAGTAATGCTGACTCAGGAATACAATGATTTAGCCTATTCTTCAATATAAGTGGCAGACATAAAATTAACTTATAGTTCATTGCCTCAGTGATTTGAATAGACTGCGAACAAAAGTCATCAGCAAGAATAAGAACAGAATAGGATATCAAAATAGTATGCTTCTGATTTGTATGCAGGTATCACAATTTATAGATGTATGCAACACCAACACGTGAACAAGACAAAAAACCTAGTAAACATGATGCAAGAATGTCAAATCACCTGCAAGAAAATTATAACAGAACAATCAATAGAAGAACTAACAGAAAATTGTGAAAGACATGAGTATGACAAGTTTCCTCCAATAAAAAACTCCTGATGAACTTGAATTACAACATTGAATTGAAGAACTGAGATATTCAGCAAGCACAGTTGAGACCAAAATCAACTACCATAAATAACTTCCTCCTTTGAGAGTCAACTGCTTCCTAATTCATGCTGGTCCCATATCTTTTCCTCTTGGCAAACATAGTTATATATTCTCATGCCACACAATGTGCCATAAATATTGGCAAAATCACCACTCATATTTCCTTTGTTTCAAGAAACTGCAGCAAGTAACCCCTTTTTCACCAATAACAAATGACTAATTTTCTTTTTCAGGGTTTCTCCATATAATAACTAAACTCCCAGAAATTATTAAACTTCACAACACTACTATGTCGATGATAATAATACAGCACAGACAAAAGACTAAATAGATTCAAGCCTAATTTAGACTAAAGATAGCACAATTCAAAAGCATGTTGCTCATCTCGCACGTAAGGAAGAGTTTAGCATTTCAGCTCCTATATACTTTAAATGTACTGCTGTGTACTCAGAAATTTTCAATTCTTTCCTAAAGCATCAAAGAAAAGTCATATGTAAGTCTAGTATAGTACTAGAACCACCAATACCAGCTAATCCGTTAGCCAGATGAACTCACCTCAAACGCATTCAAGTACCTATTGAAAAGAGTTGGCAATGAACCTTCCCATTCAATACACTTGTAATTCTTGATGACACGAGCTGTTATGGAAGCCCATTGACTGTTCCAAAATGGACAATTTGGTATGGAATTCCAATGTTCCAAGCAAGTATTGATCCATTCTCTGTGATGAAATGGTAGGAAATTAATTAATCTGTAGGTCCGTGTATAGCACCCAATGAAAATCATCAGGAAATACTTCCTTACTGTGAAAAGAAGTCCTGATTGTCCAAGTTTGTTGGAAGAAATAATCGTACAAACCCAGAACCTTCGAAAGAAGAATTATGCCAAGGATTTTCCAATAAAGACCTGTAAAATGGTTATTGCCCCATACAGTTAGAATAATTATTAATTGGTTATGCTGCAAACTAAAACAGAATTTAGAAAGGCCTATTGCAAGGTCAGATATAGAAACAATAAAATCACACGTGGTGAAGACATAAAAAAAAATAAATAAATAAATAGTTCCACAAGTGAACATCTCCATATAAATGCCTAAGAAGTGGAAAAACAAAATGGTAAGAAAAAACTATTAAAATCACATAAATGAATAGTTGAAAAAAGACAGCATGCTTAGTTAGCTTACTCCTATCAAGATATCAAATGCCTAAACAGGGTCACATTAGTGAAGATTCATTCAGTGAAATTACAAAAAATGAATATGATGAATTCTACGGCCAAAGAATTTTTAGATAATTTTTTGGAAAATATAATAGTAATTGACTAGAGAGGGACATGTTAACAACAAGATATCCTTTCACAAAGTCTTGTCCTTAAATAGAAACAAATGAAGTAATCTTAAGTTGTTGCCAAGATGAAAGACTGTAGACAATTACCGGAACTCAGACCATATCTCAAAGGCTGATTGAGGGGGGAAAAACCTTCGGCAAGCACGAACAAGGGAAGTAACCATCTCAAAATGTCTTTGTCTCAACCTCCACCCTTCTGGACCTGTATTCCTGAATCAAATAGGCATATTTGCTATAAAGAAGCTTTCAGAAGAAGAAAAAAAAAAAAAAGTGGGCAAGTAATCATTCTGGCACAATGTACTCAAAAGAATCAGTGGAAAACTACACTCAAACAAGTCTCTAACAGTTACTTGGTTAGGATGCATAAAACTAATTCTATATTTGGTTCAACCAAGAGCCAATTTTTTCCCCTGTTTCTTCTGCTACAAAGGCTATACATGTCCCCTTCTGCTTACGAATTCTGTGACTGATCCAATAAAGAGAATGGCTTGTTAGCACGAAGGCGTTGTTTCAGCATTCTTCTTACAGGGATGTATTGAACACGCTGAAAACTTATCAGTCTTTCCTCTTTTTCTTTTCAGCATATAAATCAGTTTTGTATATTGCAGTAACTTCACTACAAGCAAACAATTGGATGAAAAAGAGGAACTCCCCTTGTATCATATATCTAATGATAACAAAACTTTCATGCCAGGTTTTGCAAGAGAAAACACATAAACATGGACAAATCTATGACTTACCTTGTGAAATGTGTGTGAATCAATGTATCATACAGAGGCCGCCACTGCACCTTCAAGGACAACTTCTTTCGATATTTGTTCATTATTCTTACCAGCACATTTCCCCATCTAACCTAGAGAAAACAAATCAAAATATGGACACTTCAGAAACTCAACCAATAATTAAGCACCAAACATACACATACAATACTAAATATTACCTGGACGTAAAGTTTGCTTTCTGATATTCGGAACAATTCCAAACCAATGTCCACAACAGCTGTCACATCTTCCAACAGAAGTTCACTTTTTGCCTTTATGAAACTGCGTATAGGAAGATAAAATATTCATCCTTTTAATATCAGTAGCAGAGAACTTTTCTACTCATCATTCGTGTTCATGAACTATTCAATAGAATGGGCATTCTCTATATGTTATATATAAAATTTAGTACCAAGATCTATATTGTTTCCTGTAAGATAAAAACTTAAAAATTATAAAGTGAAGATAATACAAGGTGTGGTTTTTGGAAAATCATTGGTACAACACAAAAGGGGGTCACAAGTTCCAACATCACAAAAAACTATGACTAGAATGCAAAATAAGTTTCGCTCATCAATCCACTTTACATCTCGCATCAACTTTGCAGTAAGAGAGGAAGAAGCATGCAAAAATTCAACAAGTGACCTTATGACAGAAACACAGCACATAAATGTTAAGCTGAAAATAGACACAAAATAGAGGCCAATTCTGTACCCCGAATGACAGTTGCAGAATATCCTTCGCCCTCTCTAAGTTCAGATAAATAAAACAAAGCTACCAAAAAAATAAAAGCATACGGTTGAAAGGATCACTAAAACTAACCAACTAAATTATCCAGAAAGAGGAACAAATTCTAGATACTCAATTGAATTAAAATGAACAAAAAAACAGAAAAACAATCGCAGAACTGGTAAGATATAAAGTGAAACTCACATGTCAATCACTGACGCCCATTTAAGAGTAACGTAAACGGATTCAGGATCATCCACTCTGAACGACTCCTTCACAGCCCTCACAACTCCAGCAAACGATTCTTTTTCCCTCTTTGTCTCCTCGGCCACCGGAGGGGGCAACCAGGCATTATACAGATGCATTTTCCTATTATACCAAAATTTCTAAATTGAAATGAGAAATCCACTCGAGAAACCTTTCTTTTATATGCTCAATTTCAATAATCTAAGAATTTGTGGGATATTGTGTATATATTTATTGGGATTCATTTTCTTTCTTCGCAAGAAATGAGAGAGAAAATTTGGTCCTGAAAGTTGACTGGTAACCGGCATCGCAGGTAAAAAATATAAGTCGGCATTGATTAATTTCAGTTGACTTTGGCGGTAAATCTAATTATCAAAAAAAAGACTTTGGCGGTAAATCTTGCTGCATGGTACGGAGAAGATGACTGGATGTTTTCTAAGGCGGGTGGGCCTAAATCCATTTTTGTAAAAACTTATTTTATGTTTAAAGAGAAAAACTAATAAATATAAACGTTAAAAATATTGCTAATATTTTAGCTTAAAAACGATTTTTTTTTTTTTTTGGGTAAGTAGCTTAAAAACGATTAAAATTAGAAAAATTGGATATTTAATTTTTATATTATCTTCGTTTAAAAAAAAATAATCCTTAATTCCTATATATTTTTTAACTTTCTTAATTCTCAAATTAAAATTAATTAGATAAAAAAATCATTTCAGTCATATTCAAAAAGACTTGTTTAGGTTGTGTTTGGATAAGTATTAAACTAGAAAAAAATTAGTTATTTGAGACAAACTTTCATTTAAAAATAAATATTATCTATAATTTTTTTAAAATTGAATTTTATGTTGAAAAAAGTGAAGGTTAAATATATAGATTTTATAAATGTAATCATTGTATATGTAAGAGAATGTTTTTTTAGAAAAATGTGTGTAATATTATTTTATTAATAATATATATTTAATAAAATGGAATCCACAAATTGTCTATATTTTTTGTTTTTATTTTTTTTATTATTATTATTTACTTTTACCCTTTATATATTAAAAGTGTATTAAAGGTGACAGAAGTATGGTTGTAAAATGGGGGACAAATTTGAATTGAAAAAATATATATATATATATATCCAAATATATAGTGTTATTGGAAAACTAAGGGTGTTTTTGGATTGAAATTTTTTTTTAGAAAGCTTATTTTTTTCAAAAAGAATTGAATTGATTGCGAATAACGAGGAGTAAGGTGAGACCAATGTAAGATGTTGTCTAATAAGTAGGAGACAAAAATAAAATATTTTATTAGTGTAATGATGATTTTTTATTTGAATTATATATATTTATATGTATATATTAAATATTTATAATAAGTGAGTGAATTATTTATTTATTTTTTTGCCACCTTACCCGACATAAATAATAACATGTCATATTGGTGTCTAAACAAGTACAATTATTTTTTTTAAGTTTGAGTGAAATTTTGAAAAAAAAAAATCTCAGTCCAAAAACAGCCTAAATTTTCACCCAACTCTAATTTAGTGTTTAACCCAGCACGCTCTTATTTAATTAATTTTAATTTAAAGACTTAAAAATATTAAAAAAAATGATTAATTTTTTTAAAATGAAAATGATATAAAAATTTTTCCAAACAAAAATAACTAAATCATGTAATATATAATAATTTACTTACCCAAAAAAAAAAAAAAAAAAAAATTGTAATATATTCATATCTTTAGGTTTTTTGGGTTTTTTTTTGACCCACATTTTCAGTCGTGGGCTTCGCTAAATTTGGTAGGTAAACATTTGCCACATGAGCCTGCCGGGTTTTAAATATCTGGGCTCGGATGGCAAATGTGACCGTTGGTATCCCGGTCAGCGGCAGCGAAATATGACCGTTGTGATATGCAATCCTCAGGAGTTAATTGGAACCTTTAAATATCTGATCATTTCGAAGGCAACAAATCTACCAAATCCTCTCCATTTTTTTTTTAACGATATTTCAGAAACTCCTGATATCTGCTAATATTTCGCTTTAACCTTGATAACATTTCTTGCATCATTTCTAGCTTCATTTTTTTTTTTTGTCTGCTGTTGTTTTCTAATTCATCTAATTTGTACTTACTTTTATTTCAAGAATTTTGTAATCAATGGCAGAAATGAAAGATGCCCATGTCGTAGAGATACCAGTAGACGAAGAGCATCAACAGAAGTTAATATCTGCTATTGATACATTTTCTGTCATCCAACATCACCCACTAATGGAAATTTCACAAAGCCCCGGCCATCTATTGCTTCTCAAACTTTGGCAAAGAGAAGAGGATCTTTTCGGTCGTAGAATCGCCATGAAAGAAACAAGACTAGACGTCATTAGAAGAGAAATATTCCAACTCTGCTGTTTTTTTTTCATTTTCCACACTTTATTCTTAACCATTCTTTTCACGTCTTATTCAGATGATGATGATGATGATCACCATCAAGTCTGCCGCCAATGGTGGATTCCATCTCTCTTATCTCTGTCCACTTCTGTTGTGGTCGTGTTTCTGGTTCAGACTAAGCTTTTCAGATTCTGGAAAGTGAGTAATCAGTTACAGAGGGAGAGGAACGATAATCGAACCCTCACGAGATGCATTCAAGAATTGAGGATGAAGGGTTCCAGTTTTGATTTGTCGAAAGATCCTCAGAATGGAGGGAAAAGAATGAAGAGTTCAAGCGTGGAGATCAAGTGGAAGCCTCTTACTTGGCTTTCTCAGTATCTGATTACCATTTGCCTTTTTTGTTTTGCTGGTATAATCTTCCCCGTTTGCAGATTCATGCTTTGTGCTTAAATCTCTGTCTTTCTCAAGTTCATTTGGAGAAGAATGAATTCGAGGGGAGAAGATTCAGAGCAAGAAAACCTTGGAAGGTAAGGAAAAAAATTTTCTATTACTCAGTCTCCATCTTCAGATCCCCCGTCTTATTTTAGTTATGCTTTCTCCTCCTCAGTTTTGCATAAATCCAATTCCATCTGTCGTTGGGGATGAAGCGATAACTTTCGTCGGTCAAGACATTTCTAGGTCGATAATTGTGCTACACCTTCTTCCAATTCCATCTCTCGAGGGGGATGAAGCGTCTTGGTCCGAAGGTTACTCGAGACAAAAGGGAATTCTTGTTAAAGAATAGACATTTTCGCCTAAAAATCAGAACCGGGCCTGCACCACCATTGAAAATGCTATTGTCTTCAGGGCGTTTTGGAACCTTTTGTATGTAATTTTGGTCAGAGCAGATGTTCTTCACAATTCCGAGATCTGATTGATCTTGAACACTGCTTGTGTTTCAATCTGAATAATACGTGTACACCTGTTTCTCTCTTTGACAAAGATTATTATGGTGGCTTAATTATTATTTTTTTTATGTTTTCACTTTGTTAAAGAAGGGGGGGAAAAAAGAACAACAGTTGTTCTCTTCTGAACTACAGACAGGAAGCTGCTAAGCTGCTAAAGAGTACAATGTGATCTAACAATACATTCGGTGGCAAACTGCTAAGCACTGTCAAACCCAAATATTCGAAATACACCTGCAACCAAAGGAGGTTAACTAATTATCGTGTCTTCCGAGGAGGACATCTAATTAATTTTCATTCAACTTCAATAATAATCAAAGTGTACCTTCATCCGTCTGATACTTATTTTTATCATCACCCGCATATGCAAGTAGGTTGTATTTTGGATTCCATTCTACACTGTTCATGGCAGCCCGACATGGAATTTGATGAACAGATCGTCCAGTTTGAACATGTGACTGTAATATATATTAATAAACAAATTTAATCAATTTTGAAAAGTTGCACAAAAATAAAACATTTTAAAATGCATAGAAATAGAGAAACGTACAATATCAATGAACAAATCTTCACTAGCAGAAGCAATATATTCTCCCGAATAATTGAAACTTATTGTTCTCACGGGCCATCTGAAACATAAAAACGTATTTATGGTTCATCAAATAGAGTCCCATACAGCAAGTGAAGAAAAATCAGAATGGTTTTGATTCGTTATTATAATATTTGTCTCTTTTGTTCACATTCTTTCTTTAAATTTTGAGATACATGAAATGGAAGAGGACTTACTCAAGTTTTGGAAATGTACGAACACATAACATCTCTTTTATATCCCAAATACTAACCAATGAATCAGCACTTCCAACAGCAAAATATCTGCAAAACTAAATCAATTCTTATTAATCTCTCTATATATATAATTCAAAATAACTTTGTTATTAGAGTTCAAAGTTTATTTTATAAAATAATAAAAATAAAATAAAAAATATAAACCTTCCTAATGGGTCAATTGCAATGCAATAACAACCAGCTGTGTGAGCCATTAGAGTGTCAACTGGTCGAAGAGATGGATATGCTAACACTTCTACTGTACCTAAGGGCGAAAAGATAGAAGGATATCAAACTTTAAATAAAATAAATTAAAATATATAATATTTCCTTACCATTTCCAGTAGTTAAAAAGAACAAGTCTCCTGTCATGTTCCATGCAATCTCATTAACCTTAAAAAAAAAAAAATCAAAATTGAATCTAACGTTATATAAAATATTTAAAGAATTACTTTAAAATTCAACTTTGTTTTAGCAACTTGAAATGGTCAAGTAATCGACAAGTAACAAATAAAACTTAATAAAAATGCATTCTGACTAACCTATGCCTTAATTCCAATTGAGAAAGTTGTGGAATTTGTAACAAATTTTGTTTAGTTTTAAAAAAGACAATAATTCTTTTTATTTTAAATCTCAAAATTAGCTATTGAAAGAATTACATGGAAAAGGCATTGAACATAACAAGAATTCACCTCATAGTTGAACTTGCGTTTATGCATAGACTTAAATTTGCGAACATCCAGTATAGTTAGTTCATCATCCTGCAACATACCAAGAGTTTAAAAATAATAGGTATATAATTTCAACTTGTTTGAAGTATAACATTAAGTAGATTAATTTCTTGACAAATAGCGAAAACATAACAATTTCATGGAACTGAAGCTATACACAGAGGTCAAAACATAATCTCCAAATCTATATTGTGGAAAATGAAAATATAAAGGTCTGTCCTATGTACCCGGTTCCCGACTGCAATATGGGTTCCATCAGGTTTATAGGTAATATTGATGTTTTCCCCACTAAGTTCCGTTTGCTGTGAACATTTTCCACCTGTGAAAATGCAGAAAAGACAGCAAGAATCATTGGCAGCACTGTATACCATACTATGCGCCTATATATATCCAAGGAAACTATCTCAACTATGAAGCAGCAACTAGAAATATATACACATCTCTATGGGAAACCAAAGATGAAGAATCTAAAACTAACCAACAGTATCTTCACTACAATGTAACTATATGGTGGAAAATGCTCAAAAATTTTGGAAATTGAACTGTGTAACATTTCACCAGTATAGGTCTTACCAACACAATTGATGTGTTTTAGTACAATATAAACTTTACTTACTACGTGCATCCCATAGCCGAACTGTCTTGTCACCAGATGCAGTTGCAATCAAATCAGCATGTTTTGGATCCCAGCATAACTGATCCACACTGTCAGTATGGCCCTTTAATTCAATATCTTTGACCTTACCCTACAGAAGGACTGTATAATGTAAAATAGGAACAGAAAGGTTCAAAGAAAAACACATATTATGTAAACATATTTATGCCAATTAAAGTCCACTTGTTGCAAAACTGAGTCCAAAATGCTTGCGTAGCAGTTTGGCTGAATCAACTGATCAGTAAACAGAGGGTTTAGTTATTAAGAAAAAATCTTCTATATTCACTTAGATATATTGAGATTATATCCAGAAAATATCAACTGCCCACACTGGATGGATGTTTCCGGACAAACTATGCAAAAATACAAGGCCGATGTTTCATTCATGGTTAGCAGCTAGAGCTAAGAAGAGATATCCTTTGTCAAAGTCAAGCGTTTGGATATTTCACTTTTACAGTCCTTCCATAGAGGTAGGGCAGGCAGTTCTTTTACTTTACACACAAGCGAGTCATAGTTGCTTAACAACTTAGGAAAAATTATGGTGTCTATAAGCCGGCTTATCAAACTCCAGAACTCCCAAATGTATATCAAAATTCCATATTTACTAGTCACGACCAATGGGACAGAAAGTTCAGCACTTTTGACTAAACACATGTTAAGATAAATCATTTCCGGTATATATGTGTGTGGGTGTGTGATATTACCTCCTCAGTCAATTCAATACAACATAAAACATAAAACCTGGAACAAAATCGAGTATACTAGTTGGGCTAAATTTTAGTTGTTCAAAAAATAATAATAATAATAATTAAATAAATAGAATTCATTTCAATGGAAAATATCAAAATTCTAGTGGAATTGAAAATCTTACGTGACCGTGTGGCTCGATGTGCCAAACACGAGCAGTTTGATCAACGGAACCAGAAGCGAGTTTCGTGCCGGTACAGTTCCAGGCAACCGAATGCACCTTTTTATATGTAAATGTTCCCGAATGAATCAACAAATCAAATCATAATAGAATAAAATCACGATTAACATCTGTGAAACTACGAATCTACAAAAAGCTAGGGTTTTTTGCTTAGACATTTCTATAGTATCCTATAAAACGAAGATCGCAAATGAAGCTACCTTCTTCTTGTGACCTTGATACTCTCTGCTGTGGAGGTTCTTGAATGGTATAATAGTTTCCTCCATTGCTGCTCTCGCTGCTAGTTCTTCTTCTTGGCAATGAAATTCCTAACGAGAGTGAAAGCACCGGTTCTCTAGCGTTTTTCTCGTTTTGTCCAGTAGCTTGATTTGCGCCACTGCAGGAGTCGCCCTTTCTGTCCAGGAACTCGAAGACGTTTCTTCAAAACCCTTGCGTCAATTTTTCAAATCAACTCTGGGTAAAACTTTCATATTCTCATTACTCTTTTTATCCTTTTTCTTTTTTTTTCCCCCTACTTTATTTATATCACACATTTTTTTTTTTGAGGGGATTATAACATTTGAAAACAGTAATATGATATATATATATATTCTTTTATGTTTTTCTCAAAATATTTCTATAATTATTTCCTTCATTCTTTTACTTATCAAAAATAAAAACACATTATTCAAAAAAAAAATGAAAATTGACATATTTTTAAGTGAAAATAGTAATAATATTTTTTAATTTTATTTTATTTAATAAGAATAATTAATAATCATGAATTGTAAACATTATTTAAAATGAGGATCTTCTTTTATTTATTATTTTTTTTTTGGTCGAACTTCTTTTATCTTTTCAAGTCTACTGAATTTGTGTAGTTAATTTCAAAGATTCTAACTAGTAATCCAATATCAAATGATATGCAAATATAGCAGCACTCTTAGAATCGAATGTACATTTCAAAAGTAGGTATAAAGTATTGACACAGGTCAAGATTCAGAAACTAAAGATAACTTCCAGTTCCAATATACATCAAAAGAACTATTAGATATGATACCAAATTGTTAAACAAAGAAAAGAACAAGAAACAAGTAAAGAAAAATATAGAGAAATCTTACAATCTCTTTTTATTCTAAAACTTGCAAATTTTAGATTACAAAACAAGATCTATATATAGATCGAGATGGACTTCAAGTTTGGATTTCAAACTAATTTACAAAACAACAATATTCGTCTATTATTACAATTAGACAAAATATAAAAGTAAAGTGGGTATAATAATTAGGGTAAACTGTCCCCAAGACACCTGAACTTTCTCGGATTCCCGTGTTTGTACCTAAACTTTTTTTCGTCCCAAACTTGTAGTCTAACTTTTTTTTTTGTCCCAAAACAACACTTCCATCCAAAAATTCTGTCAAATGTACAATTCTATTAATCATGTGCAAGTCACATGACTTTTTTAAAGTGTAATTAGGTAAATGATGACTATTTAAAAGCTTAATAGGTTTAATCATAACAACTATAAAAATTTAGGGGCTATTTTATAATTTTTTTTTAGGGTTTTATTATTCTCTTCTTCTACCCAATATCGCCGCCGCTACTGCTACTGTCGCCGCCGCCACCGCTGCAGCGGCCACTGGAATCCGATCAACGTTAATGGGCACCTCTCTAGGAAGTTGGCAGGTAATTGATGGATTACGATACTCTATGGTAAAAGCATATTCCACACCTTCTTCCACTATAGTTGCCACCTCCAGCGACATATCCACACACCCAAAGAAATTAACCAACCCTTCAATGAGTATAACTACAAAAACAACATCCAAAGGACCCCAAAGCCGAAAAGACAAGCCCTAAGAGTAATACAAATCATGAGAGAAAAATACAGTCACATATTCAAGCAATAGCAGAGGCATTTCACCTTTGCTCTTTGGATTTTGGAGAGTGAGGAAAAAGGCAGAAAAAAAAGAAAAAGCTAAGCAATAGCAGAGGCGAAGGCGACAGGGATGATGGTAGTGGTTAGCGGCGACGACGACGACAATGGTAGTAGTTAGCGGTGGCGATAGCGATGATGGTAGAAGTCAGTGGCGGCGGCGACAATGCTAACAACAATTAGCGGTGGCAACGTTAATGGTAGTGGGCGGCGGCAACGAGTTTGAAGAGATGAAGAAGAAAAGAAGCTGAAAAACCCTAATAAGAAATTGAATAATACCCCTTAATTTTTTATTTATTATAATTAAACCCTATTAAAATTTTAAAAGTTTGTTATTTACTAAAATGCCCTTAAAAAATCACATGATTTGCACATGATTTTAACAGAATTGAAAAGTTAACAGAACTTTTGGACGGAAGTGCAAATTTGGACGAAAAAAAGGTTGAAGTGCAAGTTTAGGATGAAAAAAAGTTTAGGTGCAAACATGGGAATCCAAAAAAATTCAAGTGTCATGGGGACAGTTTACCCTAATAATTATAAAGAAAAAATAAAGTAGAATAAAGTAAAGAGCATCTATTTTATATCACGTTGTTTGTTGTCATATCTTGTCAGATTCAAGGATAATAATGTAGTGGCAACTGTGCAAATTGTTCAAAAGTATCAAAATCATCAATTTAATGTTTAGGGTTGTCAATTTGTGGACTTTCTGACTTGAATGTAAACACATCTTCATACATTTGTAGCCTGCTTTAACGTCGTCCATTTCACCAAATATTTCTTTTAATTTTTTAGATGTTTCAACGACTTTATCAGAGACGGAAACTTTGGATGTCGTAGAATGTTTGTCTGTTATAGGTGCTGATGGTTTATCTAAATTTAAATTTAGTTTTAATTACTGAAACTCTTTCCACCATTTAATTCAAATTTGGCAGAAAATAATAGGTAAACCAAGCTCATCTGTTGATTTATCGTATTGCCAAGTTGGAATCCAAAGATACTTATTTTCAAAGAAGAAAAAAAAGGATCATTCAATTGGTGGTAGGTGTTTTGAAGGGATCTTCATGAAATGATCATATCTTTGAGCTTCTTCTACAAGAAGTATGGTTGATGTAGGTCCATAAATATTCCACCAGTTTAAAAACCATCTAGGATAATCTTTAGAACAAAATTTAACAAAATAAAAGAACTAGGAATATGTATGGGGTCGAACAAAAAGAAAATGTTTCGAGGCTGTAATATAATCATAATAAGAATAAGCGGAGGGTTTCATATTTGTCGGAAAAGAAATGGGGGTTATCAAAGAAGAGGTTTTCCATGTTTCTGGTGTAAGGATTTGTAAAATTTTACATTTGGAATATGTCAATCGTTCAATATTTGGGTTTTGTCTATCGGGCTGATAAGCATGGAAAATTTCTACTGATTTTGTGGTAAGAAGAATGATTTCATACCATTCTCGAGTTTTAAAAGGATTAGTAGTAATATGATGGATAATTGTATAAAGGTAAATTGAAAAGAGTTGTTTAAAAGATAATTCATCATGTTTTGATTCAATTTGAATAAGGAAAGGGGTTTTGGGCTTAATGTGCCATTTGCCAATATCTTATTTAGATGAGGATAAAGATTGTACTATTGCTTCGCTATATGACAAAAGAGGAGTAGGTTGAAAACTATCTACTGTCTTATTTACTAATTTGATTTTAGATGAAGAAGAGGATGCTAAAGAAGATGATGAGGACAATGCTAAAAATTTGTTTGGGGATGGTAAGGGAAAAACATGTTGAGATGGTTTATTCTGCATACAATATCACAAATTTGGATTCATGTTTATCCTGCAAAAATTCATGGGTTAAATAATCTGGTAAAGAATTATGAGCTCCTTTAATATATTCAATGGTAAAATCAAAAACAGAAAGAATTGCTTGTCATCGGGTAAAAATTTGTTTTGAAACAATATTTTTGTCAGCCTATTCTAAAAATTCTTTTGCTAATTTACAATCAATTTGTAAAAGAAAACATTTGTTAATTAAATCATCTTGAAACTTGGTGATGCATAAAACAATTGATAAAATTTATTTTTAGATAGTAGAATAATTTTTTTTTGAGAAGCAATCCAAATGCTAGAATGAAATATAACTAGTTGTTCTGTAGATGAATCAAGTAGTCTTTGTTTTAGAATTCTGTCATAACCCACATCAGAAGCATTTGTTTCAACGATCTTAAGTGCATTCAGATGAGGTAGACCAAAACAAGGCAAAGTAGTGACAATTTTTTTTTTAAAAGGACAAAGTATCCTGGTAACACCTGAACTTTTCCGAATTGTCGCTTTTGCACCTCAACTTTTTTTCGACGTAAAGTGGCACTCGAACTTTGTTTTTAGTTCTAAAATAGCACTTTCGTCAACTTTGACCGTTAAGTTTAAAATTAATCCGTTAGTTTGACTGTTGACAAGGGTATTTTTGTCTTTTTATCAAACTAAGTTAATTCCATCCAACTTAAGGGTATTTTAATAAAAATGTGACATTTTTAATTTTTTTTAAAAAAAATTAATCTTAATAATTAAAAAAAAAAATTAAAGGGGTATTACTCAAAAAAAAAAAAGAAAGAAAAAGGGTTTCTCTCATCTTCTCCTTCTTCTTCCTCCGCCTCCACTCCTTCTCTGTCGTCACTATGTCTACAACTTCATCTCTGCAACCCAGTTCACAAAATGTCCAGAACCACAAAATAGTTAAAAATACGCGATTTGTGGGTTCAAGACAGATCCAAAGTGCCCACCAAATTACGCATTACATTGAAAGGGTATTACTCAATTATTATTATTATTATTATTTTTTAGGGTTTCTCTTATCTTCTTCTTCTTCCTCTGCCTCCACTCCTCCTTTGTCGTCACCATATCTACAACAACTTCATCTCTACAACCCAGTTCACAAAATGTCTAGAACAACAAGACAGTTAAAAATACGCGATTTGTGGGTTCAAGATAGACCCACCAAATTACGCGTAACCTCTTCACTTCTCTCAAGTCAAGTGAAAAAATAAAAATGTTTTATTCTAAAATTTCCTCTCATTGTTGTTTTCATGTCCACAAATTTGCCCACCAAGAAATTCTGGGTTTGGTTTCGGTCTCTGAAGAATCTTTTCTCCTCCTACACGATTATAATGCCTGCCATATTACCATAAACAGGTGGCGGTGGGAGTGGTAAGAAGGAACAGAGAAGTAGTTGCAGGATTCACTCAAGAATATTGGGATAGTCATGACAGAAAAGATATTGATGATATGGTTAAGAATGTTGATACTAATGGAGATGGGCCGATAAATCTTGATGGGAGAGTGGAGGCGGGAAGAGGAATAAGAAGAAGATGAAAAAACTCTAAAAAAAAAAAAAAAAGTAATACTTCCTAATGAGTCCTGCGATTATTTTGCAAAGATGGGAGAGTGGAGGTGGGGGTGAAAGATCAAGAAGAATACGAAAAAATCCTTAAAAAAATCTGATTAAATACCCCCTTAATTTTTTTTTTTAATTATTAAGGTTAAATTTTTTTTCTAAAAAAAATTAATTTTTTTTTAAAAATTAAAAATGTTACTATTTACTAAAGTACCTTTAAGTTGGATGGAATTAAGTTGGTTTGACAAAAAGACAAAAATATCCCTGTTAAAAGACAGACTAACAGATTAATTACAGTTAAAGTTGACAGAAGTGTTATTCTATAACCAAAAAAAAAGTTGGAGTGTCACTTTAGGTTGAAAAAAAGTTGAAGTGCAAAAGCGGCAATTTGAAAAAGTTCAAGTGTTACCAAGATACTTTACCCTTTTTAAAATAATGGTTGTATGATCATTAGTCCATGGAATAGAATTTTTTCGTAGTCTTTGATAAGGTGGCTCAACAATTTGTCTCAAATTTTTAATAAAATCAAAAATATAATTTAAATATCCTAAAAATCTTTGTAATTGAGTTTTGTCTTTAATGATATCAGGAAATTTTGATGCAAATTCAATGGCTCTACAAATAGGTTTAAATGTTCTTTGATGCAAATTATGTCCTAAGAATCTACAAGGCAATTGAAATAATTTTATCTTGGAAGTAGATAAGACCAATCCTTTTTTTTTTGACAACTTTATAAAATGCATGCAAATGCTTAAAATGTTTATCTATAGATTTAGAAAATACGAGCACATCATTAATATTTACAAGACAAATTCGAAATAAGGAATGAAAATATCATTCATCATATTTTGAAATTTGGATGGAACATTTTTTTTTAAAACCGAACGACATCACATTCCATTCATAATGTCTAAAGGGAATAGTAAAAGTTGTTTTATATTTATTTTCTTCTTTAATTTAAATTTTTCCAAAGTCCTGGTTTCAAATCAAATTTAGAATAGATAATATCACCATAAGTTCTTTTTAACAAATCTCGATTATTTGGAGTTGCATATCTAATCCAATGAAGGACTTTATTTAATGGTTTATAATTGATAATTAATATAGGTGTACCTCTTTTTTTTTAGCATTATTATTAACATAAAAGGCTGCACAACTTCAAGAAAACTTAGAGGGGCGAATCAATCTTTTGTCTAATAAACTTTGGATTTCTTTTTTTTTTTACAGTATTATAATAATTTAACATTCATTTGAATAGGTTTAGCTTTATTTGGAATCTTTTTATCTGTAAAATCTTTTTCATATCGAAGGGATACCAAATGTTGTTTTTTTAGTTCAGAAAGTATTATAAATATCAGAACAAACTTTTTTATGAAGTAAAGAATCAAATTCTTAGGGGTGACAATATTGAACCCGACACGAATACGACACAAAAATAGCAGGTTCGAGTTGAAGGTTAGCGAGTTCGTATCAGAGCGGGTCAACTTGTTTAAGTTTAATCGTGTTCTGTTGTAAGCGGGTTGAATCCGCTCAACTCGTTTTTGACCCGCCAACCCATTTAAATAATAATTAAATTTTTATTTTAATTATTATTAATATTTTAAATTATATATTTTAATTTATTATTAAATTATTAAATTTTTTTTTAAAATTTTAATTTTTTTTATATAAATAAATTACATAATATTGGTATTTTTATAAGTTAAAATAGGTAAATAATTGGATTAGCGGGTTGATATCGTGTAATCGTGTTGGTGGGTTAATGGGTTTCAAATCATATACATGTCATAATCGAGTTTCGCGGGTTAATAGGTTTTGAATTATATACATGTTATAATCGGGTTGGCAGATAAACATGATTAATTTTTGTGTCGCGTTCGAGTTCACCTGTTTCATGTCATTGCGGGTTCGTATCGGGTTCAGGTTGACAGGTTAAGTATAATTATCTTAGCTCAACCCAACACAATTATACAAACCCAACACGATTGCCACCCCTGAAATTCTTTGATTTTTATTTGAGTTGTCTCGGAAGATAATTGTTTTATGATAGTTTCCAATTTGATTTCTTCTTGGAGAAAAGAAATTTGTTTAGAGATAATATTAATTCTAGAAATTGTTGAATCCTTTAAACTATTGATTTGTCTACATGTAGGATATATAACAAATTGAAAGCTAACTTTTTTACCAAGGATTTCAATGTGGACACCATGTTTATCAACAAAGAATGGGTAAATCTGTGTAAGAAAAAGAGTGCCTAGAATAATATTTTGAGTTAAATCTTTAACAAGAATAAAAGTATTTTTAAAACAAATTTGCTTATTACAAATTTTTACTTGCATTAAGGAGTATTTTTGAGTTAATATTTTTGCATTTGAAAGTTTATATTTTACTTGTAACTTAGATCCACTAGCTGAGTTTAATCGTTCAGTTATTTTTTCAAAATATTTTGTTGGAATCAATCATTCTTGAATACAATTTTAATCGGCACTACTATATAATAAAGCAATTGAATCAAAACTACATTCATCTTTAATTTTAAAAGTAATTGGGATATACCATCTTTGATAATTTACTTATGAAACAAGGGATATAAAATTAGGAGGAGTTTTTGTAATTATTTCTTTTCCTTTATCTAAACTTTGACTTTCAAAGGTATTATGTTTTAGAATATCAACTTGAAATTTTAATTTTTTAAGTTATGTTTTCATTACATAAATTTCATGTTGTAAATCTGGAATGGTAGTATAATTTGTTTTGGAAAACCTAGAAGTAATTTCTTTAAAATTAAAGGGGCAGCTTTATATTTATGTACATCAGTTAGAACAATATCTTTGAGTTTTAACAAATATTCATATTTAACCTCTAGGTCATGTATTTTATCTATTATTTCAAAAAATAATTTCTTATCTGAAGAAGAGAATGTATTAAGCATATGATAACAAATTTCGATGTCATTACAACAATCAGTTTCATTATCACTATCAAATGATGAACTATCTTGAATATCATAAATATTATCTAAGTTTCTATTTTGATGAATGTCTTCATTTGAAACATGATCTAGAATATGCATTACTCGCTTTTTAATATCATTGTCTAATTATATTTCATTAATTTTTTGTTTAATTTAATAGTATCGAGCATAATGGCCAGTTCTCACATTTAAAGCATTTAGCAAGAGAAATAGAAGCCTGAGAAGAGTGTTTAGATTTCTTTGCAAAAGTGAAAGGTTGTTTAGGTGAAAAAAGTGATTTGAGATGTGAAGGTCTAGAATAGATCTTAGAAGGATATGACCCGGTAGTTCTTTGTTTGGATATACAAATTTTTCTTTTAATCTTTGATGAAGGAGCAACTACCTTTAATGTTGTAGTAGCAAACTGATCACAAAAATATCCTAATTCATTTTTTAGGAGATGAGATTTTTCTTTTTCTTTTTTTTTTTTTTTGTATTTGATTAAATAATTTGATGTCATTACAAAGGGATAAGCCAGTTGAATTGATGTAATTGATTAATTCTCCATAGGTTAATGATGTATATGGGATATCTCCATTGTTGGCTTCTCGTATTTTATTTTTAACCTTTTTAGCAAATACAGTGGGAAGGCCTGCTAAAAATCTTTCTTTCTAGAATATTGAATTAACATCTTGTCTAATCATTAGTTTATTTAAGAACATATCCTTATATCATCTAAAATCATGTAATTTAGGACATCTAAGATTAATGAGAGAATTTATGAACTTCTCTATTTTAAGAAATGTTTACAAATGGTATAAATGAGAGTATCGGTAACATCGGGTATGGATGTATAACTTGCTATAATCTGGCCAGTTTGAGAGGTAGATTCTTGTGCAAGAGTAAGGAGTTGTTTGGTATTAGTTCTAGTAGTTTGTTTATCTATATCTGTTAAAAGATTTTTCCACCACCCTTTTAAGAATTCCAATAAAATTGGCTATAATCATTTTAGAAAACATATATTTTAATATATATATATATATATATATATATGTATATTTATTAGCTTCCAGTTCCAATATACATCAAGAAGAAATTGAGGAAATCTTGGTGATCATATAGATTATATGGAAAGATATGAATGAGATTGTTTTTCCAATAACATATAAACATAATTCCTTAATGATCCAATGTATAAAGGGGATGTTTTGACGAAGAGGCAGGAGGTACTATGTTGTTGTCTAAGAAGGAAAATAATGTTAAATGGATAAAATCTAATATGGGAGAATATAAAATGAATGTGGATATATATGGCATGGAAAAAAGGACAAAGTTCTTTTGGAGGAATCATGAGAGATGATAATGGGACTACTACTTATGATTTTGGCCACAAATCTAAGCCTACTCCTTCTCCCTTTCTAGGAGAGATGTTGGCAATTCAAAAAGGGATTAAGAATGACTATTCAATATTCAAGAGACGGATTGTTATGAGGCTCTAAGGACCCTTCAATCACGTGATGAGGAAGAATCTATTTTATATCACATTATAAATACAAAAAGTTTATTGGTTCATATCCAAAATGTAAAAAGATTCAACATGTTTAAAGGGAACTAACAATGTGGCTCATCATCTATCTAAGATTCTCGTTAAAACAAAAATGAACCATAGATAATTCAAAAGTGTATCTATTGAGATTACAAGGAAAAAAATTTATTGGTTCATATCCAAAATGTAAAAGGAATCAACATGTTTAAAGGGAACCAACAATATGGCTCACCATCTATGTAAGATTCTTGTTAGAACAAAAATGAACCATAAATGATTCAAAAGTGTACCTACTGAGATTACAAGTTTTGTGCAACATTATGTATGTACTTATTGAAAATATATTTACGATTGTTTGTTTTAAAGAATATACATATATATATAAGGCATTAATATAGGGATATTAAGAGAGAATATTAATAAATATATCTTGATTTTTTTAATGTGACAAATAAAAAATAAAAAGAGTAATATTTTACAATTAATTATTTATTTAAATTAAATTAAATGATATTTTAATTTTTATATATTAATTTTTTTATTTTATTATGTGATGTCTTATCTTGTCTTATATGTGACAATTAAGGGGGGAAAAAATGAGCATTTAAATGCCCCCCAAACCTTATTATTCTAAATTAAACACTGGATGGTTCTGCTAATCCAAACCCGGAACAGGGCGGAATTGGTGAAGTCTTTAGAAACGGTGGATATTCGGTTTTCTTCAAAAATGAGCTTGGGTTACTAGTATGCAAGCTGAAATTCTAGCTCTCATATAATTGTTACTACAGCTAGTCATAGATCTGAATATGCAATTCTTGGAAATTAATATAGATTAGCAGGTACTAATCCATTTGATTCAAAATAAATAGAAGAATGCTCACTATCAGTCTCTTATCGATGATTGTAGATATTTTATTTGATGCAGCAACTTCAGGGATGCAAACTGGAGCACTGCTTTCATGAAAGTAACATAGTGGCAGATTCGCTCTCAAAACAAGCAGGTCTTGCTTCTGATTTCTCCTTGCACACTTTTGTTCACTCTCGGACTCTGTTTGATCAATTGGGCTATGGTTTTAAAAGAAATATTTTGAATCAATGAAAGCCCATAAACAATGATCTATCTGATGTACTTTTATTCTCTTTCGTCTTAATATATTTCTCCTTTCAAAGCAATAAATAAATAAATAAATGCCCCTCCCTTTTATTTTTTTTTTTGGTAATTCTCTTTCTAACTTTTTTCCTACTCTTAGAATTACTTTCTCTCTTCTATTTTTTTTTTTTTTTTAACTTGTATTTTTATGTGTCTTTTAATTAAAAAATAGAAGGTTTAGCTCAGTGTGTAGCAACTTCGTTACTAATGTATGTTAGATTTTAATTTAAATTTGGTTAATTATGGTTAAAATATAAAATTATGTAATAGCATAAGTAAGGAATTTAATTATTTAAAATTAAATAATAATAATAATAAAACTCAAAATTGTTAAGTGACGGTGAAATTTCTTTATTAAATTAATTCTTCAAATATATTTGTTAATTTGAGAATTAATTAGAAAGTCGCTTTTTTTTTTTTTTTTTTTGGATTAACGAGGGAACCTCGCCAGCGGAACCCGACCACCGGCGAATAAACCTCGCCCACCTGACCAGAGGCCCTTTAAACAGGTAGGAGGCAAATCGATGAATGTGCTGCATGTGCACCAGAAGACAGAGGACCTGTAGAAGTCCGAACCCCAGGACAAACCCTCACACGGGATTCAAACCCTGATGGCCAAAGTCATTAGCTCCATGTCACCTCAGACCTTACTCGCTAGTCTATGCCCCTGGGGGATAAGTGACGGTGAAAGTCGCTTTATTGGTGAGATGTGAATGCTATTGCTAGTAAAAGGACGGTACTCTTACCTGAGGGGTGACCTTATAACCACATAAAAAATTAGAAGTTTACCCTCCCATAATAACGGAGGATATTTCCCTTTAGGTGTATATTAATTAATAATGGACAATGAATTAAAAGTATAGTAGTACTTGTAATTATTAATTTCTTTTTAAATAGTCATTTAGCGAGTTTTTTAATAAAGATTTCTTTTAATACAAATTTTTTAATTATTATTATTAAGTTTGTTAATCGCTTTTTTTTTTTTTTTTTGAATTACATATTTTTAATATTTAATAATGTATTGCTTTGGACAAAATATAAAATGCGAAAAAGTAATTGTCTAAATGTATCTTTAATCTTTATAGCAATAAGTATCTTTCCAACTAAAACATGTAATTCTAATTTGCTTTAAAAATACATGTAAAATTCTAATTAAAAATAAAATAAAACAAAACAGACAGTGAAAGAAAAATATGAATAATTTATAGGATAAAAACAGATATAAAAGGAAAAAAATATATATATAATTGAAAAAGCCTTGCATATATATTATAAAAAAAAAGAAAAATACACCTCTTTTCTTGAAAAAACCAAACAAATTAAATTAATTATAATTTTATCGTCAATATAATATAACTTACGATTAAAAGGTCATTAAATTTTAATAATCATAAAAAAAATGTCACAAATAAATGTATCATCAAATAATACCATTTTGATGAAAATTATCAAAATATGACATTAATAAAAAATATATATATAAAAAAAAAAAAAAAGGAAAAGGGTTAGGAATAAATTGATGCATGTGCACATTTTATTATTCTCTCATATTTTAACTGATAAATAAAAAGGCCGAAGGCGCTTACAATACAACCATTTAAATTTTGCAATTATAGAATTTTATTTTTTAAAAAATATGCTTAGTAAATTATGTTACATACACTTATTTGTTGTTTTCTTCAACTTTTT
>JAXGGT010000162.1:15249622-15264044 GCA_035583425.1 Marsdenia floribunda | reverse complement strand
TAATTAAGATATTTTAGTTATATGTTTACCATGTGAGTAATTTTTTAAGAGTATTTTTAATACAATAACTATTATAACTATATAATCACACAATGAATACATGATGAAAATGATCTAATTATTTGAAAAATTGATAAAAAAAAAGACAAAGTTAAGAAATAATAAATATTTGTAAGATTTATTATTAAAAAAATAAAAATAGTTTAAAAAATAAAATAACTATAAAAAAATTCTTTAATTTTTAATAAAAATAATTATGTTTCAACAAAGATAAAATGTAATGCCATGACTCATTTTAATTTTATTTAATAATAAGTAAAAATGAAAAATGAAAAAAGTAGATGTTAAGGAACTATTTGCTTTAACAATTTTTTTTTTTTTTTGTTTAATTTGAGAATATATATATTTTTTTTTACGTAACTTAAAATTTATGATTTTATTGAGATTGTAAAAAAAATTGTTGCTATGTAAGTTAAATTTTATTCTGATTTTTGACACGAACTTATTGAATGAACGGAGGAAAAAAAAAAAAAAAAAAAAAGAGGAGAGAGAGATAAAAATGATTTCGTAGAGAGAGTTGACAAGGCATGATTGAGAAGCCCAATGATAATATAGGAAATCCTTGTGTCAAGCTGTAGTTGAAGAACCGGCACATCTTCCATAAAGCCACCCACAACCTTTTTTACTATTTGTCTGTCCAGCTGTTGCTTCCCTTTCTTTTCCGTCTTCGTTGCTGGGGATGGCAATTGGCAAGTGGAAGGAAAATTTGTACGGACTCCTTCCCTCTTCCTTATTCTCGATTCACATTATATATTTTTCACATCTATTTTCATCTTTTACGAATTTTTTTTTTTTCATATCATTTTCGCCCCATTGATTAAGGATCATCTTAATTTTTATTATTTATTTTCAATTAAATTATTAATAAAAAAATTAATCATTTTTTAATAAAAATAAAATATTTTCTCATACGTTTTTCAATATAATTTTTTTTAAATAAAAAAACATAATAAAATTACAAAAATAAATCTTAAAATAAAATAAAAATTTTATATGTCAAATGTTTTTGATGCAAATAAAGTAATTTCCTTCAAAATATTATTATTGCTATAGAATTTGTAATTATAGGGGAAAAAAAATAAAACTTAATTTTTAAAAATAGTTATATAAATTATCAATATAGTTAAAAAATGTAATTACTGTTTTTAATATAATGTTTTACTTTTATGAAAATATAAAATTAAGAAAGTGAATATTATAGTATTTATCAAATAAATTTATTTTTTAAAAATAATAATTATCATGTTAATTATGATTTTATTTATATGTATATAATTAACAAAATATATATTATGGTTACTACATTTGTTAATTTTCATTCAATTTAATATTTAATAAATAATAATTATAGTTTTTTTTTATATAAGTTTATAATTAAAAATAATATATATTTGAGACGATAGGACAAGAATGAGAATCAATCATTAATACTCTTCCAATTTTTTTCTTTTGAAAATTACTATCTTCATCTCTAAACACGATCAAAATGAGATGATATACGAGTGTCCCATCCCTATTCATTGACCTTTTAACCCCTAGCTATATATATATATATATATATATTAAGGTATAAGATAAAAGTAAAATATTTTATTATTTTTTTTCTTATTTTTCCAATAACAATACGAGGATTAAGATGTTTTTAAAAGAATCTCATAAGGAGACACTTTGTTTAATGATAACAAAATTTGATATTTTAAATGATAATAGAAGAAATATATATGTATAAAAAAGTTAAATATGAGTAGTACAACATGCTTTATAATTTACTATATCTTATTATTTAATAAATATTTTCTCTTTTAATATCTAAATATGTCCTAATACTCGTGTTATACAATTTAACACGGTTTATTAACCGTCAAAATTTTATATTTTTACACAATATCTATCGTTAATTAACATATCTTAGTTAGCATGCACTAAAACACAATTTATAAATCTTTAAATTGTATAGAAATATCATAAACACCAATCATAAATATAATTTCCACAAAAAAATATAATAATTTTTATTATGCTAAAAAATATAATTCGAGAAATTAGAATATTAAGTAAATAACTAATATTTTCGTACATAAAATTATAAGTTTTGAGTCGGTATCTTATAATATTTCGACCCCATATCTAAAGTACCTAACCTCATGATACACGAGATTCTAATTTTGAAACAAAGAACTTGGAAAAAAAAGGGGAGGGTCTGAAGGGTAGTTGTAATATTACATTCTTGAAGGGCAATGGTAGTAGTTCTTGTGCGTGTGTGTGTGTGTGAGAACAGCGAGCGTACAGTGACAGAGAAGAGGAGGGTCCTTTTTTTGGTTTGGTGTCTTTGTACGAAATTATATATTTTTTCTTTTTCCATGGACACTTAGCAAAAAAAAAAAAAAAAAAAAGGTTTCCATGGACGCTTCTTTCATTACTTACTTACAAAAGCCTTTCGAGGGCTTATAACTTCTTTCTCTCTCTTTCTCCCTTTCATTTCATTTTTTTTTTTTTTCCCCCATTTTTGATTTTATTTCTTTTTTGGGTTTTGTTTCCTTTGCTTTCATCCACCGACGCCATAATAATCTCTACAGCTATACCCATAACTACTACTTGATTCTTTAGAGAGAGAAGAAAGAGAGAGGGAACTGGTCGGTGGATCTGAAGTGGACATCGCCGGCCGGTGAAAACATGTCGTCTGGAAGGTATATGGCATACTCACCCTCTCCCTCTGCCCCTCACTCTCCTCATATTAGCGCTGCCGGTGGACTTCTTTCTGCCTCCTCGGCCATAGTCGAACAAGAGAAGTAAGCCCACTTTGCGCCTATTGTAGATGGATGGAATTTTATTTATTATTATTACTTTTTTTTTTTTTTCCAAATTTTTTTGATAGGGGCAGTGGTTAGGGTTCTTTTCCTGGGTTTAAGTTTTTTTTTTTTTATTTTTTTTCCTCAAACTTATTTATATTTGGTCTACATAGTTGAGTTCTTTTTATGTATCTTGATCTGGCTGGCAGATATTTATCTGAGTTGCTTCAAGAGCGGCATAAACTCAGCCCGTTTACGCCAGTGCTTCCTCATAGCTATCGGTTGCTGAATCAGGGTGAGTTTGAAAAATTTTATATTCAGTTGAAACCTTTATCTACATGGGTTTCTTGGCCAAAACGAAGGTTCTATCTCATATTTGGTGTGGCCATCGAATCTTCCAAGTTAACAGTTTTTGAGACGTTGAATGAACATTTAGGGAATAAAATAAAATAAAAGAAAAAAATTGCCGAGTTTGCTCTTTAAAAATTTTGGAAAGATTTCTTCACATTTACTAATACATTACTGCATTGTTACTAGTCGAACCATGCCCTTTTACCAATTTCATGAATCCTTTGTGGATTGCATATCTATCTGTTTGTTGAAAATTTCTTTTCTTACAGGATAACAGAGATACAGGTTTCTGTTTTCATGGTGGCCTAGTTCAATGGGTAGGAGAGCTTGGTGAACTATGAAAATAAAATAAAAAACAAAGGCATCAATTATTTTTTAGAAAGTTCGGACTAGTTCCATGAGTGACGGTTAAAAAACAAAAATGAACCTATTATTATTTCTGAGTTTAGGATAAAAAAATAAAACTCACCGATTATCATTTCAAGGCTTGGGGAGTAGTGAGAGTTCCGTGAGCTTAGACAGAAAAACAAAATGCACCTATTGTAATTTCAAGGCTTAGGAGTTGGGGCAGCTCCATGAGCTTAGAGAAAAATAAAATGTATCCACTATCATGGAATAGGAGCAGTTCCAGGATCTAAGACAAAAGAACAAAGTGTACCGAGAATTACTTTCAAGGTTTGGGGTAGGAGTGTTTCCATGACAAGAAGCACCACTGGGACATACGGTTGGGAATACTCATAATGTTAAGCTCTGCCTAGACTTTGGTAAAGTTGATTTTCTTTATTTTCTTATTACTTGAAATGACCAGCTAAGTGAAAGTTATTTAATAGTCATATTCTTATGAGGTCTATGCTTATTCATAGTAACAATCTTCACCTTAGCCCAATCCCTCGGCTTATTAGAAGAATACAGTTAATTCATTTGTATGACACATCTGGTGCAGTTCTTACTTCGTTTAGGATTTCTTGTGTCTTTTGGAGCAAAAGAATATCAAGGTGGAGCTGTGGGTTTAACGTTTTTGGAGTGTAACCTTCTGGCATAGCAAATGGTTGCTTCTCATTTTAGTGTCCAAGACCAAAGAGTAAAGGGCAGAAGTTTAGGATTTTGACTCTTTCTCTTTTCTTTTCCCTTTTGTATGCATAAGCCACAACCCAATTCCCAATTGCTCCAAATCTGCAACTTCACAGTTCATTTTCTCTCCATCATGTCTGAACTCCATTAGCACACACAGATGCACACCCACCCACAGACAAACACCACGTCTTGAAACTTCTTGTGCAATGAATTATCTATTCCTCAAGGCCATGTCCCATCAAATAGAGATTTCATCCCATAGAATGATTGATGTGCAGAGTATTTTGTTGTTGAATTGTCTTGGTGATTGTTGCAGTAGCTAACAGAAAGTGGTCTGGGGAGCAGCTTAGTAGAACAATTTGTTGCAGATTGTTGATGTGCGTTACCCTATGGAGTTTTAACCTTGACCTGGGTGCATCTGATGGGAATTAAGTAATTCCAGAAAGGGGGGCGGAGGTGGGTATGGTATTAATATAGGGCTTTCTGGGGGGGTCCTAAGCTGTTACTACTTGGAGTAACGATCCAAGGGAACTCTCATTGATATGCAGCAGCAGTGCTAATCACCTTGACCACGTTCTCCAGTAGGAGTATTGAGTCTATTTGCTGTTGTAAATTTATGCCTGCATTCATGTATGATTTTTGAAGTACTTTCAAATGAAATAGCTGCAAAAGTTTTTGGACAAAAAATATTAGCTTTCCTGGATATGGTCTGAACTTGCAGCTTCGAATGTTTGTTTTTTGATGTGCATTGGGTGTGGTGGTTTAGGAATGTGTGAATAGGGGAAAATGTGTAAGTTTGTGCCGGGGAAGGGAAGTTCAATAGTTATGCATTTGTATGCATTAACTCTTCCAAATGCATTTCAGGGGTAGAAAGGTGAAAAAAGGTTTTTGGTTTTGTTTTCTAGTTTTCCACCCATTATATTTAATATAGAGGAATACACATTTAGCGTAGTTAACAGTAAATTCCTGTGCTCTAATTAAGAATGGTGTTTTAATCATCCTCCTTTTTGGGTGAAGGGCGTCTTTTCCCCTTGATTTAGGTTATTATTTGTAAGAAGTGTGTAACCTAGAAGTCTGCAATATATTATTAGTATTTTGATATTTTTGTTTCTCTCTAGAATTGGAGTCACTATAGTTAGGCACTAATTGTTAGTCTCTACCTATTTCCACTATATTTGAACCAATCTTCTTTGGAGGTTGTTAAGTTCCTTAAGTTTTCTTTTGTCTGTCTCCGAAGGTATATTGTTCTTAAAGACTAAATTATTCCAAGCTTCAAGTATTATTTTTTAACTAACCAGCCGATAGAGTCTGTCCATATTGTGGTCACTGCTAACTAATTTCTTAACCAATGCTAACTGGTACATCTTATTCTTGAAAATTGACCTTTTTGAAGCAGAAATATTGCGTGTAACCACACTCTTGGGGAATGCATCAGTTTTAGATCAAAGTGGGCTTGAACTTGCTAGCCCCCTGGCTTCAGGAGGAATATTTTCAAATGGAGGAGCTAATGTGAACAGATGGGCATCACCGTTGCAATCCGAAGTATGGATACTAACCATTAACATGACTCTGATCTAATTTTTTACTGTTTTCAGAAGCATTGTTGACGCGATCATTTTACTTTCCATGCTAACTTGATTACTTTTTTTACAGCGGTATTTAACTTCTTTTTTTTATTTTTTTAAAGTTCCATTTTTTGGCATGACAGGTATTTTGAAGCTAACAACATCAGGAATGACAATGTAGATTTAACTGGGCGTTTTGTTTCCAAATTTCTGTGAGAAGTTAGATTGATTAGACAGTTCATTTTTTTGCATTAGCTCAAAAAATAGAATTTTGGAAAGAGTCGGTGCCTAGCAGATTAATACCATATTAGCTTCCTGGATACTGTTCCTTTTTCATGTAGCTCAGTCCTTGGGTTGTGTAAATTAAGATTCTAATTTTGCTCCACTGATGTGGATTTACCCGGACCCTAAATGTCCTTTAGGATTCTGTCGGATGCAGTAACCTAAAAATCTGCTAACGAGCTCTGGAGGATGCTTCAAGTTGAGTTAGCAAACCTAGTTTTTTAGATCTTATTACTGGCATGCATGGAAGTAGGATTCTCTTCTTGAATGGATGATAACTTGGTAAATTTTTTAGTGATTTTGATTTGATGCAATTTTTTGCTGCAAGCCATTGTTGAGATTTCTTAGTTGGTTCATTTGAATCTTTTTTTTTTTTTTTTTTTTTATCTTATCATTATTTAATTATGCCTTCAGAACTCTGGACTGATTAAGTAATTGTGGTTGGTAAAATTTTTTTGCTGCAGTCTTCTGTTGGGAGCTTTTAGTGATGCTTACTCTTTTATCTTATTTTATCCTGTCTTATTGAATTGAGCATCCAGTACTCCTGTAGGGTTTAGGAAATTTTAGGATCTCTGGGGATATGAGTGGAAAACAGTACAAGGCATCCTCTCTGTCAATTAAAATGCAGAAGATTACCCATTTTCTTATATTCTTTGGGATCATTCTCTGCAGATGTCTGGTATAATGCAGCACTCATCTGCACAAAGTTGGCTAGGGTCTCAGACTAGCTCTTCTGGTCTTATAGTGAAGCGAACCATCAGGGTTGACATTCCTGTTGGCCAATATCCTAGTGTACGAAGCCATTTTACTTTACTTTTTTTTTTTATTGGTGATGTGTTTTATTCTGTTAAATTCACGTGAAGGAATTTGTTGCAGTATAATTTTGTTGGACGCCTTCTTGGGCCCAGAGGGAACTCACTCAAGCGAGTGGAAGCAACTACTGAGTGCCGTGTTTTAATTAGGGGCCGTGGTAGTATCAAGGATCCAGTAAAGGTAATTATAGCCTAGATGAATTGAATAATAATAAAATTTGGCATTTTCAATCGAAGAGCAACTGCTACTGATTGATCTGAAATTTATTATGATGCTACTGAGCATGATCCTGTGCTGGCTTTGTTGTCATTTGGGTACTGATGAAGCATCAATTAATTCGTGGTACTATTTCCTGGATCTAGAAGAAGGTCGATGACATCCATTTTAACTCTATTTCATGATATTGAGTAACCTCTTCCTGGACTTTTTTCTTTGGTCTGGTGGGTGGGGGAGGGGAGGAGTTTTGGGTGGTGGTGTGTGAAACCCAGAGCAGCAACCCAGAGCCAGAGCTATTACATATATTTATTATTCCTTCTCCAAATACATGCCCTTTTATTGTGAATTTAAATTAAACACTTAGGTTTCATGAAATGTTCTGTACTGTCCCAAATACCTTTGTGTTAACACATCTAGTTATCTATATGTTTCCTCCTTTACTTCTACTAACATTCTAGAGAAAGTAGAATGACTAGTCTCAGATATGCAGGAAGAATTGATGAGAGGCAAACCAGGGTACGAACATTTGAACGAACCTCTACATATACTTGTTGAAGCAGAATTGCCAGTTGAGATAATTGATGCTCGGCTAATGCAAGCACGCGAGATACTTGAGGACTTGCTGAAACCTGTGGTAACTACTTTCTGTGGTTCCTTTTTACTTGTAATAGAAGGGAGTTCTGTATATCCTCATTTCTTAACTCTACTGATTTGACAGCAACATGAATATGCCGTAATTCTATACTTTTCTCCTTTCTGAAAACAGGATGAGTCTCAGGATTTCTACAAAAAACAGCAGCTACGAGAACTTGCCATGCTTAATGGTACACTTCGTGACGAAGGTTCCCAAATGTCTGGATCTGTGTCCCCTTTCAACAATAGCCTTGGAATGAAGAGGGCCAAAACGAGGGGGTGAATTGTGCCATATGAGTGTGTGGGTTTTTGGAGCTTATGTGTTCATAACAACTGATCGTGAGTTCCCCGAAACAAAGGTATTGCTGTGCGAGTCAGCCCTCCAAATGCCATCGGGGCACTGGCACCATTATGCCCCAGTTCTAACTTGTTTCTATATTGTTATGAGGTGTGTTAGGTTCTACTTGAAAGAGGTTTGGCGCGAGCATAACATGGTTATGGACCGTATGGGTCCGTGGGTTTGCATATGTTTCTCCTTTTTGGCAGTTTGGTTAGGGCAATCTATAAACGCTGGTCTTTTGTTACATATATATATATTATATCTAGTGTAAGGTTGTGAGAGAAGTTTTGTTCATGTGGGGGTACCCTGTGAAACGTAGGGACGTAGATATACAAAGTGCATTCTTAAGACTATTGATCCCGAATCCATCATCGGGCTAATGGTGTCTTGTACAATAAGTCTAGGACTTCCACCCTAGGTATTTTATTTTTATTTTATGAATTTTGCAATTATATTTCATGCTGTGTTTGAGTGTGCTCTTCACAATCATTTTTCCACACTGTTTGATCTATTTTGATCTGTTCATTATTCTTTCTTAAATACACTCTTCTACTTTTGTGCGTTTGCCGTGTTACCTGTGGTGTGAAAATTTGATGAGAGATTGAGGTCGCATTGTAGCTAAAGATATGAATAACCCACCCATTTGATACACTAAAACAAGTAAATGCACACGGTTCCCATCCCAGATTCTAAATAAAATAGCTGATGTCTAAAAACATATAAATACTTCATAGAATCCCAAATAGCGTGTCAGAGAATCCCGTTGTGTGGATTTTTTTTTGGTTATTCCCCTTTGATTTATCAGAAAAAAGTAAATAAAGATTGTGAAATATTTCTCTTGAAAACAGAGCTCAAAGATACTGCAATAGATGATGTAACAAACCCAATGCTCAAACAGATAATTTTCCTCCTACATGTTTTCGTCCTTCTCCTCTTTGAAAAAAAAAAAAAAAAAAAAAAGTGACAGCATTTATTTACAGCAGGGAAAATCACGACCTATCCCACATTCTCATGAACAATTGAAAAACTTTGGTAAGCTAAAAGCCCAGGATGGCGCTTTTGTGTATCCTTCTTTGGAAGGCTGATAGGAATAATAAATAATATGCTCCCAAAATTTATAACTTCAGACATTCTCTTCAGCATCTTCATCTTCATTATCCTCTATTCCAACCCAACGGGTAAAAGCAAAAAGGAATTCCTTGAAATTGACCATCCCATTCTTATCCCAGTCCATTTCTTCTGCAACAACAATCATACGATTGAAGCAGTAGTATCAAGAAGTCAACAAACTGTCATCTTCATATTGGTACAATGCAAAATAGCAATCGAGTGAAAAAGATGACAAAGTTCTTTCTCAATTAATGCGGTAGTTATTATAATTGCACAGGATCATAACCTTAAACAGAGTTCAACTACATGCCAGAAAATTTCTCCTTCATATTCAAGTGGCCAAAACAAAATAAGACATAAACGCTTTCAATTGCTTTACTGAAGCTGCATTTTTTTAAAATATTCTTTCCTTTCAACCACATATAAGCAGGTAACAAAGAGTGAACAAAATAAATAAATAAATAAATGCAGATGACCAAATTAAAGGCAAACAAACCAAATGAATTTTAATTATTGACACTCCTCTTTACCGAAAGTAAAATTACTAGCATCTTTCTTAACCTTTGAAGTCTCAAGGTGGACGGAAAGGCTTGAGGTTTTTTTGTAATCCCAGTTCCAGTCTTAATTATACGTAATAAAGGGAAATCACTCCCATGGTGAATCTGCACATACATCTAGCTAAAAGAACAGAGTGGAGTTAGGAGCGCTGATAACAAACTTACCAAATCTTTTCATGGCAATAAGCCCAGATGACCTCTCTCCGGTAGTAGTTTCATTAATCGCCTGAACCATCTCATCCTTGCTGACATGACCATCCTTGTTCTTGTCTAGAAAGACAAAAGCATTAACCAAGGTTTCAAATGTCGAATCAAGGTCCGGCGTGTATATTCGTGATTTCTTTCAATGTCAAGGAACACATCTGTGGACATACCTCTTTTCCTTTGGGTGAGGACATTCTCCAAAAATTATGAAGTATGTTATTTGACAAGAAGTGCAAGTTTCATATGCAGTTTCACCACTAATAAACAGGGAACTGATATAACAAGTGCAGGAAGAATTCTAAGGTACTAAAAACTTACATATATGTAAAACTTGGTGGTTCTTTCAAACAGAAAAATGTCAATATTGTAGAATATATATATATATATATATATATGAGAATTGTATATGTCATCTATGATAATGATCAAATGAAGCAAACTAAAAGGAATCAAAGGGAACGTAATTTGCAGGAATCAAAAGGATACAGCATGCAGAACTGCAGGGTTATCCTTCAGAAGATGGAGAAGGCATAGAAGAACAATGAACTCATTAAACTTCATTCCCATGTCAGCATTAATATCACATGCTTCAAATAGATCGTTGATTTCCTCATCTGGAACATTCATATCCAGTTTGTGGAAACAATGCTTCAGCTCTTGCCTATCTATTGAACCATTACCATCCTCATCTATCCACACACACCCACAATAAAAAATTTAAAATTTAAAATTTAAAAAAAAAAAAGAAGAAGATAAAATTAAAACATTAATTTTCTCCCTTTTTGATTCTAATTGTTAAATTTTCACCCATCTAAAAGCTTAAGTTAATAGAGAATGATTGAATTTATGCACTTACACAACACAATTTTTCAATACATTTCTGATACCATGTTGATTCCATCTCAACTAAGTTGATAGAGAGACATAACACTAATTTTATGAGTGAGGCAGTATTTATATTAAATTAAAGGTATTTATTATCAACAATAATATGTAAAAGAACCATTATGGTTGTGAAATGACAGACAAGTCCATCCTTCTTAATGCTATGATAGAGAACATGATTAGGATGCAGCACATAAAATTTTTACAATTAGAAAATCTCATAGTGAGTGTTGGGGGGGGAAGTGATTCTGTATGAAACGTGTTCCTTGTACAGGAAAAAGCTTTTCCATCTTACACTCACTAAGATATCTAAATATTCATGGGAAACTATAACATAAAATTGGTCACTTACCAAATTCCTGGAACGTAGCTTTACACTTTCTTAAGCTCTCATCAATTTTGGGAAATTTTAAGATTACACTGTCAAATGATTTCATAGATCTCCCTTCTTTTGCTCTCCTCCGCATTGCCTCAGTGATTTTTGCCTCGAGCTTTGTTTGTGGTACTGGAGCATGTGATTCAGTTTTTTGCAATACACCTCCCATTATTAGTTTGAACAGTGTTCTGCCAAAACACAAATGAAGGAGTTGGAGATTTTGAAGAAGATTTGACTCTGTTCTCTAAAGGTGAAATGTAGCGCACAACAAGGAGAATATGATAGATAGCAAAATGAGAAATATCTATAATATTGAACTTATTACTCTATCTAGCTATAAGGTAGTAGTAAATTCCTCTCTAAATCATTCCCGTGTCATACATCCTTTGAGTTCCTCAACTCAATAGGTTATATAGTTGAATTCAATAAACCTTTCCATGCTCTTGTCTTTTCGTTTAGAACAAAGATTAGATTATCTATTCTTGTAGATGAAAAACATATGATTCAGTGTTATTGCAATTTGAATCACAAGTGTGTCACCATGCAAAATCCTATGGTACACTTCCAAATTCCAATCCAATAGATGATAGAGAGCTTGATGCCACCTAAAAGCATTGACACGTGGCCCATAACAACTGACATGGACCATCAATGATCCATCAAAGAGATGACAACGATTCAATCCCATGGATTTTAACTGTATTTGTGTTTAAAAATCTTATAGAAATGTATCCCTTTTTTAAGTAGATGATTTAAGAAACCAAAAGAAAAATAAATAAAAGTAAAGAATATGCTCTCAAAGGTCTAAAAGGATTTGGTATCGCGAAGAGCAGGAAAAGGGGGGCAGTTATTGAAGAGACTTTCCCAACCATTCACATGCAGACTGAACATGCAAATGGCCGATCAACAATGAAATCCAGAAGCATGCACGAATACATCCATGATTGGGGCAAAATGGGAATCATCGGGGAACTGAGTTGAGATCATAAATAATAAACCAATTCCAACACCCAGATAGATCATTATTAGCTCCAAAAGCCTCAAATCCAAACTAACATTGCATTTTGCCTTCCAAATGCTATCCTTGAATATTGATTGAATGCACCGTCAGAAAGAAAATGACCTTAAATTATCTGAACGAAAGAAAAACTGAATCTGAAATTATATTTTCTTGGCCTTTAAATCTGAATCTAATAGTCCATCGCTAACAGAACAGTAAGGGTAAGGGGAGACGAGAGATCGTCATAAATCAAAAAAAAAAAATGTCATCTTTAAACACAGTAAGGAACATAAATCTTTGTCGGAGAATATATCGTCGTAGCCGAAGAAAGAAAGAAAATAAAAAAGTACAAAGGCAACATTCTCACCGAAAGTTACGCACAAAACCAGAGTGACCAAGATAGAATCTTTTGGCACCTTTCCGCTTGAAACTCCAAAGAATCAGATGATCCCTGAAAACTACAAAACTTACTTTTTGGAAAAACTTTGTCAAATATCCAACCTTCAACAGCAAATTCAAGATACTCAACTAGTAACGATATCAAGAAAAGTCACAAAAAGGTAAGAAATTTATAAAAATGGAAAGAAAGAAAGGCCAAAATAGAAAATCTTATAAAGCATGAGTATTTAAGTAATAAAGGAGTGGTGGTGAAGGTGGGAGTGACTGAGGAAGGAGGTGGCCTGATATTATGCTTTGTCTTTATTTTGTTTAGCAATTTTGAGGGAGTGTTTGGTTGAGCTCGCTCGTGGTCGTGGGATTCCTCTTCCTCAGCAGTCAACTCCACCATTTATGCTGCACCCACCACGTATTTCCATGTTTCTTGATTACGCGGCCACTGAGTCTGAGTCTGAGATGAGGTGACCTTTTATTTTAACACTTGCCATGTTTTTGTTTGACATATTTATATATATATATATATATTATTTGTTATGAATAAAAAAATTATGAAAATCATATTTTAATTCCTTCATAATATAATAAATAAAAAATAAAAATACATATACATATACATATAAAATATTTTATTTTTAGCCTTTTATCACATCACTGTTGAAGAATTTATATTTTATCTTTTAAATGTGTAGTTAAGATTTCACTATTTCAATAAATTATATCTTTATTGATATAAATAAGAATATAATGTTTATATAAAAGATTTAAAAATAATTATATATATTTGATCCTATAAAATATGAATATTGAATTTGAACCTAATGCATTTATATTTAAAATCACAAATAGTAATTTTATTTCTATCTATTAATAATTCAAATTGCCTATGCAAAGTATTGACTTTTTTTATTATTTTATTTAATGTAAAGTATTGACTTGATTTATGTATTAATCAAATTTTATTTTTATATTAAGATTTTTAGATAAATAAATTGAGCTATTGAGATCATTTGCTAAAATTTTCAGAAAAAAAAAAAAAAAAAAAGCATTTACTAAATTATACAAATTAAGCGAAACCCTTATCCACATGAAAAACAAACAAGTGAAATAAAAAATTAGAAACAGAAAAACATTTTTTTCCTTAAAATAAATAAAAGGAATAATTAGCTTATATACTTTACTCAGTTCACCATATTCTAAAACACATTTAAATTAAATTTATCAGTTGTGTATGTGTGTGTTTTAATGAAAAAAGACATTATATTAGTCAGTTAATTTATTAGAGGAATAAGTTCAGCATTTTTTCCACGCTGTATTTTATTGGTCGGACCTGTATACGCGGCCGAAATAAATAATAAGATGTCACCAAAACAAAAGGGTATGTATTATTGTGTCAACATGGTAGATAGTGAACACGCGTCCTAAAATAGAATAAATACTATAGAAAATGTGGAATATATATGTGGTTGCGGATATTTTTGATACACGTAATTTTTTTTTTTTTTTACTTTAATTGTGTTGTTATTAAACCATGTAGAGTATATTCTGGGGTTAGGTGATACATTTTTTTTATATAATTTTTTAATGATACAAATTTTATATTAAGAAAATAGATATTGTGTACAGTGATTTCTCGTCTGCAAAATTAAAATTAAAATAATAATAATGCAAATTGAAATCAATGTAAAATATATTTTATTAATTTTAATATGTATGGGTTACAAGTCTCCTATTTAATCCGCTGATTCTCTCTGTCAATGGATCTCTGTCAATG